>NQII01001648.1:114342-165214 GCA_002778355.1 Clitarchus hookeri | reverse complement strand
GGACCGGGGGGCTGTATGCCCCCTGACAAGAACTTAAAAAACAACACACGAGGGGGGGAGGAGGAAGAAGAAAGGGCTCACTCACGCACTCCACTCAGATAACACATACACAGACAATAAAACTAACAATATAAACAACACACAAAGCACACACGAACACCGATACACCACAACATCAAGTACAAGAATACATTCGCGTACCAGGCCCTCTGTCTCCTATGGGCGGCAGGGTTGTGGTGGTAAGGGTGGAGCCAGAGGCACCACCCTTAACTCTATTAAGTAACAAGTATATAATCACTTCTTCTTCTAAATTCTATTCTCAAGCCCCACTAATTCCATGTGTGAAATTTATNTCAAGCCCCACTAATTCCATGTGTGAAATTTATTTAGTATCCGTATAATGACAACACTCCGGATGGCCATTTGGCTAAGTGGGGTACCAGGTAGTTGTAGTTTTTTTTGTCCTCCATACAGGGTATTAAAAACAAGAGCTGGTCTAAGTTTACATACTTCCGACGTCTGTGGGCTGCTCGGCCTGACTTGCCTTTCCCTTGTTCACGTAAATCCTCCCTGAAAGACGTTCTCGGGTTTCGCCGACGCTGTTGTATTTCTTTTCCTGCGGAAAAAAAAAAATCACAGAAACATGCAGTAAACAAATAATGCAACGCAACATTAAAACACATAATTTACTAAATGTCCCGCCTCAGTTATGGCGTGTTTGTGTGATTGAGAGCTTGTAATATGATCTACCTTCACTGGCTTTTGAATTGCGCTCACGCTGTTATCTCCGCCACACACAATTTGCGTGCAGCCAAGCAGGCAATACCACATGTCGCTAGATTTTATGCAGTGACCCATATTTTTTATGGTTTATTAGTGAAGATGAAAGTGTATCGCATGCTTGCATGATGACGTCAGGGGGTAGTCGATGGAAAACATACAAGATTACAACGGCCAAGTCACAGTGGTTCTCAGTTTAATAATCACAAAAAACAAAATAATCAGTCTTTCTCATGGCTGTTGTCGAGGCAGATTATTGTTTTATTTCCGTTGATGTTGGATCGTATGGTAGTACTAGTGATTCGCGCGTGTTTCAACGCTCAAATTGTGGACAAACAATTGAGAATTGTCAGCTGCGTGTTCCAGAGAATCGGCTACTGGCAAATGTCGATGGCGCAGCCACGCATTTGTATTTGTAGGAGACGAAGCGTTTGTTTTATCTGAGCACGAACTACGACCTTATAAGCAACAGAATTTGACAAATGTGAAAAAAAAATTTTAATTACAGACTTACGAGAGCGAGAAGAATGGTAGAATGTGCGCTCGGTCTTTTGGCCAACAAATAGTGGATTTTACGCCGACCACCAGATGCAAATATAGCATTTCGTGACGATATTATGAAAGCTTGTTGCATTCTTCACAACTACGCACGCCAAAAAGATGTAATNCAAATATAGCATTTCGTGACGATATTATGAAAGCTTGTTGCATTCTTCACAACTACGCACGCCAAAAAGATGTAATTCACTTTGAAGAAACACGACAAGGGATTATTTTGCAAATTATTTCACATCTCCTCAAGGGCATGTCTCATGCAACATGAAAAAAAAAGCTAATTACTACAATTCTGTTTTTAATTTTAGTGTCTTATCAATATTAAGTTCTTTCCTACCTTTCAAAGCTTTTTCTGATAGAGTCAGATCATTCCACGACGGCACTATTATCTCGCACACTCCGGGCCAAAGTCGTGCCATTATGTTCCTATCTCAATGCTCCTTCAGGCATTTGTTGTAAATGGCAGCTGTCTCTTGTACAGCCTTGATGAACTTTTCGGTCCAGTCTTAAATATATGTCATGCATATAAATAATACATTTAGGTATGTACGTGCATGTAAATAATGCATTTAATGTATATATGTATGTGTATACATGTATATATGTAATGTATACAAATAGTAAATACATGTATGTACAAATTAAATATGTACAAAGTGCGTACAGATGCAACAATATTTTTTTCTTTCCCTCGTTGAGATGACGTCCTTGACAGTGGCGCTGAACTCGACGACGACTGTCGTGCGCGACTGTTTGGTTGCAAGTGCGGTCGGGCACATTCAAACCTGCACGTCACAAATCGAGTGCACAATCACTTGGTTAGTGGGGAAACGTAAACTAACTAGTCGACCGGCTGAGCAGTTGCACGTGAACGCAGTCTCACAAGATCCTGCGATGGTCACTCAGGCAATCGAACAACCGGCCGACCAACTATTGCATGTCGGCGCACACCCTTAATACGGAGACGAAACAGCCGCGCATGACAGCAAAATGGAGCCAGCGGAGAAAATGTTGGGACACAGTTCGCCAATCGGGGGCCTGGTAGCCTACTCGACAACCGGCAGCACAGCCAGTAAGGAACATTCCGCAACATGCAGTATCCAATCAGACAGCAGCTGATCAGAGAATGGGTATATTCTGTTCACGGTATCGCCACACTTTTTGAATCAAACCCTTGAAAAATTTCCCCATGTTACGGCGCATTTGGTTGTTTTCTAAATACCTCACGTGCCGCAAGCGTTTTATATTTCTGTTAAAATAATACCTTATTTTTGTACAACTAAATTTTGCTCATATTTCATCTATATATTATAATTGTTAATTCATAATTAATATAAATAAAACAGGGAGAAAATAGGTGCGTAGGTTAATGCCTAATAAGAAACAGTTCTCATGTAAAATACGATTAAACTGACTGCGTACGAATACGGTATGTTGTCCCTTTGATGTAAGTTTCTAGACTATCGTATGCTGCTACCCTTCGCCAGCGGGGGGTTGTCGCCACTCGCCACGTGGCTTATGCGAGGGGAGATAACTGTAGAGTTCATCACCCCCTTTCCCCTTCAAAACATTTTTATTATTTCTCTTCGGCGGAGGTGTACATTCCAGCCCGCGAGACCGGGTCGTAAACACACGTGCCCGCGCGCGGGTCAAGTTCGGCTGGTCACGCGAGACTGACCCCTACGACGGCCGCCGTAACCCGATCTGCAGCTGCTGGGGTCCTCCGTGATTCGCGGGCCGTCCCACCCAGAAACACGCCTGTTTTATTACTCGGCGGGCCGAGGGGCTGAAATTTGCCCGACCCAGCCTCCCTCCACGCCCGTCACCATTCCTCGCCTCCCCGCTGAGCTCGGAGAGGCTTCTCCCAAAAAAAATTACCGGATCGGGATTTCGGTTTCGGAGTTCAGCCTCGCCCGGGTTCCGCTTGACTTTAAACTACCCCACGCTGTGCGCGGGAACGCCAAGGTCAACACTCTGGGCTGCTGGTATGGGTGCCCTTGCTGGTTAGGAGGGGCCGCGGTGGAGCGGCGGTTAGAGCTCCTTTACCTCCCACAAAGGCGATTCGGGTTCGATTCCCGTCAGAAGTTCGCACTTGGGAATCGTGTCGGGCAATGCCGCTGGTTGGCAGGTTTTCTCGGGGATCTCCTGTTTCTCACTCCTTCGCATTCCGGCGCTGCTCCACCCTCACCTCCAAGAGACCTCGATGTTAGGAGCCTTCCGAATGACTCCACTCCACTTACTGGCCGGGACAATGGTTTTCAACATTTCTGAACCCACGGAATTTATTTTTAACGGTAGCATGTTTTGACTTTCAGCTTTACAATTTTTTTAAAGAATGGAAAATGTATAACAGATTTATAAAACATGTAAATTTAATTTGTTTTCAATGCGGTAGGGCAATATCTGGGGTTAAAAATTAGACAAGCGTAGAAGAAATGTATACACAACGAGCATCCGAAACATACACATCGTATGTACGAAATATACACATCCGCTGCATCCCATGCCATTTTTTCCCCTGCGAACTCCAGCCTCACACGCCAGTGAAACCACGTCACAGACCACCAACATGTCGAAACGCCATTCGCCAACCATCGCCTGGTAACCTTGCCAGTCAGTCGGACAGGACAGCCCCACAAGGGAATTGTTGGCAGCATGCAGTAGCCAGTCAGACGCAAGGCCCGTTCCCAGAGCCTCGCGCAGCCAATCAGAGATTGGGTACGCCCAAATCAAACGAACCGCCACGCCAGCCATTTCGTTGCTGTGCACTCATCTGCTATATGATCGCGGACACGTTGCATGTGAGTAAGGATAGGGAGATTTCGTGAATTCACTTAGGGAAAAGATAGACGTCAATCACGTATACAGCGGAGTTACCTTTGCAGTTGGACACGCCCTAGGCACCACTGAGCCAATAGCAGACTTGCGAGGAAACAAGTAGCGAATCCCATACTGCCGGGTGTGGGGTAACACTGGCTACTCTCTGAGGCAGCAGCCAATGAACAGACACCTAAGGCTCCAGCATACACATGACTGTGGAGTCTAGCCTACATGTAATTGAACTCGCGAAATTTTCCTATCTCCACATATGAGAGATGCTGTACACAGTGAGGAATCAGTGCCCAGTGAATTGAGTGTCTTCCTCGCGGACAATCTGATTTGTGAGAGTTTATGCAACTCTGGTTTGTAAATACTAACAATATCACTTGTCACGCAGATTGGTGTTCACTAGCAGGCTAGTAGCTCGGCCGACCACGTGACGTCACCGGCGCTAGAGACGTTTATATTTGGAGGCCTGCAAATATTTTATTGTAATATTTTAATTCCGTAAGTGAATTGTACATTCGGTTATTAGTAGAGACCTGAAAAATTCCCTCATTCATTTTGAGACATGCTATAATTGAAAACACGTGTGTTGATATAACTTTAGCTATTAGTGCACACGGTGTTTGACACCGCCTGGAGAACGCTGGCCCAATCGCCGCCTTCCGCTGTGACAGCAGAAAACCAACGTGCATTTAATATCGGCATATTTGTATATAAGACTGTAGAGCATAGTCAGAACAGGTCATTGAAATAGCGAATTTTTCCGGTCTCTAGTTATTAATAATGCTGAAACTTAGATTGCATTTATTAATTTAGTTTCCATTTTATGGCCCTTAGATGATCGATTTCTTTCGAAAACAATGCTACTTGTTATAATACAATATATTTCTAATACGTGAGTGTTCACCACTGTGAAGTGTGTTATTTCGAACTGGAATTCATCGCAAACTATTTCCTGCCGATTGTGTATAAGAATATTATAACTTCTTCCGACTTTTAATTCGATGATGTTGACACTNCGCAAACTATTTCCTGCCGATTGTGTATAAGAATATTATAACTTCTTCCGACTTTTAATTCGATGATGTTGACACTGCCTAGTTGTTTGGAGATCAACCATGGTTGTTTTACAGCATACAAATGATGACATAGTTTCTCATACAGACGACAAACAATGACGAAAGGTGAAGTCGTGTCCATGTAACATCTTTACTAGCGCTGGCATAATTTCTTGAAAAAAACATTGCCTATTTGAACTATGCTGTGACGTAACAACAGAAGGATGGGCATTCATTGCACGCCCCTGCCCTCGGGAATTTTGGAAGGGTGCCATTACACCATAAAGCGGAGAGTAAATGTACCCCCAAACTGTTTTGTTCACAGAGATGTATTGTAACATTGCAAATTATATATTTTCTGAATTTGTGAATGTGCTGCTTCTGCTTTGGGGTTAGCTTGGTGTCCTCTTGCCATAGCACAACGAATATTTTCTTGTTCTGAAAAGACTGAATAATTATGCATATTATGCAAAGAGCCAGGGAAGATTGAACCACCAGATCGATCTTCACACACGCCAAGATAACGTCGCTTGCCTTGACATTAGCAAGATGTGTCACAAGTTGAGACCTGAAAAATTAGCGGTTTCATTTCGGGACAAGCTATAATTCAAAACTTCGTACGTTTGTATTGCGTATGCTATTGGCCAACCCGTTAGTTTACAGCTCATGAAGAACTCTGAGAAAATAATATACACACAATACAATTCAGACCCAATTACCGTCTCCCGCTAATACAACAAGCAACCAATTAACATTCATATTTGCATGATTTTACATACGAAAATGGAGTATAGTCTATAGGTAGGGGCAGTGACATTTCGCGAAAAGATTTCGAAATAAGATAGAGTCCAAAGCACGGTAGGGTCGTCCAGCTTCTTTGATTGGCTAAATAATGTTCTGGTCCGAGTTAACCGTTTGCGCACGAATCACAAATGTTCAGTGTCGGAGTTACTTAGTCCTGAGTGGCTTGGTCAAAGACGGNAGTTAACCGTTTGCGCACGAATCACAAATGTTCAGTGTCGGAGTTACTTAGTCCTGAGTGGCTTGGTCAAAGACGGGCATGGCGCCAGCAGCCAATGGAGGTATAACAACAGCTGATGTGTGTATATAGTATTGGAGTCTACTTTGTGCTCCGATTTTTACGCGATAAGTCAGTGGTCCTATCTATAGGTCATTGAACTCGCGAATTTTTTCAGGTCTCTAGTCATAAGTTTGCAAGTGACGACTAGTGTGTTTGAGTGTTGGGAAGTAATATTATTTTAAACTGATTTTATTCCTCAGTAGTAGCTGGTTATTCTTATATACAGCTTAGTTTCTAAATTAAAAATATTTATATTTAACACCACGCATCATTTAGTTGCTCATCGCACGAAAATGAAATTAGTAAAGGAAGTAAAAAATTTTTTTTAAAGACTTGACTCTTCCTATGTTGCAGATGCTATTTTGCCCCTGGCTAAAATAATAAAACAGCTGACTTTGGCAGAATAACATGGAATCCATTCAGAAACTCAGTTTTGAAAAAGCGAGAAATTTGTAGATCCCTTTTATTGTGTAAACGGTAGAATCAGGGCTTTTCTTTCTTTCTTCCTTTATTGACTGTCGTCTGGGTATCTGTTTCCTCGTTTGACAGTGAAGTAGATGATTGTGGTGCTTGTAAATCTCCGAACAATGACACGCCAGCAATAGCCGAACCAGTGTACACAAGTATACGCTGTTCGCTGTTACCTCGGCACTACTGAAATCAATCTCTGAAAAGTGTCACTTGTCCCTGCACCTGTATGCAGTGCAATGGGTACACTAGCGTGCACTCAGTTAGGTTGGTAACGACGGAGGGAAAGTAGTTCCATGTCTTAGCGTTGAATTAAAAATTTCAGGTTAACGTTTATGAACAAGTAATGATTTGTTTTTCTCTATGTTTATTTTAATTCATACAGGTGTAAAAATAAGCTAAATTGTAAAATATTCACTTTTCTAATACTTTTACAGTTTCACTTGGGCGGTGCATGAATAAAGTGATCAGACCCATGGCAATATTAATCTTATATATGGCGGAAGAATACACAATGTGTGTAAGAGTACATTTTAATCAAGGCTTTCGGAGATGCTCAGTTTACCGTGGAAAACCTTCACACAGAGACATAATTGCGTAACGGTTGATGCGGANAAATATTTATATTTAACACCACGCATCATTTAGTTGCTCATCGCACGAAAATGAAATTAGTAAAGGAAGTAAAAAAATTTTTTTTAAGACTTGACTCTTCCTATGTTGCAGATGCTATTTTGCCCCTGGCGAAAATAATAAAACAGCTGACTTTGGCAGAATAACATGGAATCCATTCAGAAACTCAGTTTTGAAAAAGCGAGAAATTTGTAGATCCCTTTTATTGTGTAAACGGTAGAATCAGGGCTTTTCTTTCTTTCTTCCTTTATTGACTGTCGTCTGGGTATCTGTTTCCTCGTTTGACAGTGAAGTAGATGATTGTGGTGCTTGTAAATCTCCGAACAATGACACGCCAGCAATAGCCGAACCAGTGTACACAAGTATACGCTGTTCGCTGTTACCTCGGCACTACTGAAATCAATCTCTGAAAAGTGTCACTTGTCCCTACACCTGTATGTAGTGCAATGGGTACACTAGCGTGCACTCAGTTAAGTTGGTAACGACGGAGGGAAAGTAGTTCCATGTCTTAGCGTTGAATTAAAAATTTCAGGTTAACGTTTATAAACAAGTAATGATTTGTTTTTCTCTATGTTTATTTTAATTCATACAGGTGTAAAAATAAGCTAAATTGTAAAATATTCACTTTTCTAATACTTTTACAGTTTCACTTGGGCGGTGCATGAATAAAGTGATCAGACCCATGGCAATGCTAATCTTATATATGGCGGAAGAATACACAATGTGTGTAAGAATACATTTTAATGAAGGCTTTCGGAGATGCTCAGTTTACCGTGGAAAACCTTCACACAGAGACATAATTGCGTAACGGTTGATGCGGACAATCTCTGATTGGCTGCGCGAGGCTCTAGGCTGCGGACTGGCGAGTAGGTTACCAGGCTCTCTTATTGGCGAACGGCGTAGCAACAATCTGCTGNACAATCTCTGATTGGCTGCGCGAGGCTCTAGGCTGCGGACTGGCGAGTAGGTTACCAGGCTCTCTTATTGGCGAACGGCGTAGCAACAATCTGCTGGCGCGTGCACCTGGAGTTCAGCCGTTTCGCTTCCGTGTTGTCGACTGTTCTGCGGCGGGCCGGAGGAAAACCGGCTGCTGGGAGAGACCGGCTGCTCTCCGTGCGGTATCTGAAGAGCCGTCCTCATTTCGCCGCCTCTAAACCAGTCACACCCCTCCTCCCCCTCTCACGACACACACGAACCCGACGATGAGCTGCTTCTCCGTTTGCTCACCGAATTTTTTTTTTTTTCGTATAAAAAATGAGGTCGGGAGATATTGAAATGTGCGCGAAGGAGAGCGCTGCTGGCTGGTATACGTGGGTGCGAGGGAGACAGGGATAATGAGCCTTTCTCCCGGCACGCGCGTGGCGAGCGGTTATATCGCACACGTACGCGAACACGACCAACCACCCCCTCCCCCCACGACACAAGAGTACTGGAAAAATACACAGGTGAAACAGCCACTTGAATATAGCAGCACGTGCAAACAAAAATGACGCCACTGGCCAGCAACATGTTGGGGGATGAGTGAGTGAAAATATTCCGCGGCAGCTCTTAACATCGGGGACTTGAGAGCCGATGAGTGTGAAACGAGGTGAGTAATGGAGCAGCGCCGGAACGATAGTGCGGATGAAACATGATGTCCCCCTGGAAAACCCGCCGACCAGCGGTATCGTCAGCGCACGATTAACACCGGGAGCGACCCCGCCAGGAGACATGTTGGAACATCGTCCGCGAATCAGCGCCTGGTAACTCACTCGCGAAGGCAGCTCAGCCAATAGAGAACCTTCCCCAGCAACGCAGTAGCTACTAAAATACACCATTTTGCCTCTGTGTACTTATCTACTCTGTTCCCGTGTTGGCGTTGCCGAAGGTCCAGCACTTCTTCCATCTTCTGTTTTCGCACTCCGTACGGGAGGATCTCTATACGTGGCAGCATTTTGCGTGGTAATATCGACTTTGACATAAACATCAGCAATTGTGTAGAGCTGGTGATTTTTCGCAGAAAAATATGAGCACACGGTAGACTTAAATCCTATAATAACCCAACAGCAGTTTGTCTCGTGCCACGAATAACGGACACTCAGTGTCGGAGTTACCTGATTCTGATTAGTCTAGACAGGTAAGGAACTCTTTCCCGACAAAGTCACGTGGCCAATATGTGATCAAAGGAAAAGTGCACGTATGCCATAGGTAGAGACCTGAATAAGTCGCGGATTCATTTTAGGACAAGCTAGAATTCCAAACACATGCGTTTATATAACTTAATACATTGGCCCACGTCATATTTGACACTTCTTGGAGAATACTGGTCCAATCGTCACCTTNGTTGCCGAAGGTCCAGCACTTCTTCCATCTTCTGTTTTCGCACTCCGTACGGGAGGATCTCTATACGTGGCAGCATTTTGCGTGGTAATCTCGACTTTGACATAAACATCAGCGATTGTGTAGAGCTGGTGATTTTTCGCAGAAAAATATGAGCACACGGTAGACTTAAATCCTATAAAACCCAACAGCAGTTTGTCTCGTGCCACGAATAACGGACACTCAGTGTCGGAGTTACCTGATTCTGATTAGTCTAGACAGGTAAGGAACTCTTTCCCGACAAAGTCACGTGGCCAATATGTGATCAAAGGAAAAGTGCACGTATGCCATAGGTAGAGAGAGACCTGAATAAGTCGCGGATTCATTTTAGGACAAGCTAGAATTCCAAACACATTCGTTTATATAACTTAATACATTGGCCCACGTCATATTTGACACTTCTTGGAGAATACTGGTCCAATCGTCACCTTNTCGTTTATATAACTTAATACATTGGCCCACGTCATATTTGACACTTCTTGGAGAATACTGGTCCAATCGTCACCTTCCACTGCGACAGAAAGCAACCAATGTGCAGTTGATGTCGACATATTTGTACATAAGACTGTAGAGTCTAGTCTGCAGGTCATTGAACTCGCGAATTTTTTCCGGCCTCTAGCCATAGGACACTGGAATCTAGCATTATCGTAGATCTTTTCTCTTGAAAGTTGAACTTCAGCAGGGCTTCAGAAAAGTTGGAAGCAACCATGAATGGACTATAATGAGTGCCTCGCCGTTTTTTTGACATTGCTCGCAGCGCGTTCAGTCCCCACCCCCCCCCCAATTCTATACCGCACAGAGTAGACAAGTGCACAGAAACGAAACGACGTACCCATTCTCTGGATGGCGCGCGTTGTGTCTGATTTGCTACTGAATGCTGCAGAAGGTTCCCTATTGGCTGGGCTACTGGCCGTCGAGTATATTACCACGCACTGATTGGCGGGCAGCGTGCCAGCATTTTTCTGGCCAGTGACGGCATTTTGTTGGCGTGTTCGGTTTGAGCTCTGGTAAACGCGACTGTTGTTTCACATTGGGTGGAGAACATCCACCCACTGCGATTGGAAAGGGCGTGATCTCTTTCTATTGACAGCATTCAACTGCTGTCAATTAGAGCTCTGACCAAGCTCAAAAGACTGGAAAATTAGACTGGTGAAGAGTCCGCACACATCGAAGGACTGATGCGACAGAATAAACAGCCTGTGTGGTCTTGGGAAAGCCAGAATGTAAGATCAAGACCTGATGTGCACTCTTCTATGATAAATCGCTCAGAAAGTTGTCTCCCGTTATACTTTATTGATCAGGCACGGGAGGAGACGATCTGGTCACAAACCCGCTGTAGACAAGCGGAAAACACCTCTGTGGCTCTACGGGAGTCATTGATTTCTGCTGCGGTGTACAGTTATAAACAAACGACATTGTACCTTAAAGCTGTTCATCTGCAACTGCGATCTCTCGACGTAAATGCAATGTTACGAACGTTCTGGTGTGTGCGACTATTCTTCCATCTGCCTCGCTGCTACGAGGATTGCACTCTAAAAGATGCCGCCGCCGATCCTGCCGCACGCAGGACCTCTGGCGACATCGAGGAAGATTTTACGTCAGTCTCCAGGAACACGGAATGGCTTACGTATACGGAAGTAAGGCAACCACGTGTATCTTGAACTTCATCCGCGCGCCCCAGAAGAATTGCTCTTCGCCCTTAACAACATGCGCACGAGGTCGTTTATTCAATGAGCGCCGAGAGGAGAACATGGCCGATACAAGCCAAGTCATTAAGGACCCATTCCACGGCACAGTCTAGCTGTAGGAGACTCATTCTGAGAAGTTCACGCAGTTAATCAGGTCGATCGAGAAGACATAAAAGAAACCGCCCCACCTTCCCTCTTTTCGATGTTTTTTCTGTGTCGAGGAAGATGCAACGCGCCATCAGAGACTAACGGATGTGCTACAACAGTCGCCGAAGTCTAAAAGAGTATAAACAAATTACTTACCAGAGTTTGATATCAGAACAACGTCTACATCTAATTGGGAACGAAGTGTGTCGAGTCCGCAGCTCATCTCGCCTCTCGATTTATGACGTCACGTTACCTGGTGGATTCCATTCTCCCTAGCAGTCAACATTATTTCCTGCTCTTTAGATGGAACTGTTGAAGAAGATAGCCCCAAACTACTAACGTTGAAAGGTGCTGAATACGAATTACGTGTAATACAGTTTTCCAGAAGTCGTTACGTTTGTGATTTGCATTGGCGACTGAGTTATTCGGGGAAAAATCGCCTAATAGTCTATAAAGTATTTTGTTTGATCCTTGTTGCAGTGAATGTCACTCTTTTGATCATTGAAGTTTGTGCAATATATATTTTTTTTTTACATGGCCATCCATAGGTTGAACCACACATGTGGGACTTTCCACCCCTACAACTGTACCCTTTCTGGGAAATGCAGAGGTATAAGTTAGCCTTTTGTCTGACTACATTATGTTTAAATTTTGTACATGCATCTCACCACGTAAGGGGTTTGTCATTTCTATTTATTTTTACCCTCCATGGGTTTCCCTAGGTGCCCGGAGTATGGAAGTAGCGCGGTTGACCTGCCATCCACCACCGTTCCCCGCACATCAAAGGGATTATAACTCTATATACTATGCCTTCTATAATGTCACTAACTATTACGAATACATTTATTCACTGCATTACAACTCCTTTCATTAGTGTTGGCTAAGTAAGCGGAGAGGGGAGCCTATACTACCTTGCTCGTTCTNTCCACAGTGGTCATTCCGTTCTGAGTCATGTCCTTGTGTCTCTAGTACCGTTTTCGCGCCGGGTTGTCTTTAACCAGGTTCGTTTTCTTTCTTCAGTTGCTACTTCCGTATTAGTTTCAGTGCTTTTCCCGTGCTTATTTCTCCAGTTTCGCCATCCTTGCTCTTTGCTGGGTCGTCATCGCTGAGTTTTTTTTTTCCTACAAATGGGCCGGGGGAGGAGCATTAGCTCCCCCCTCCCCCCTACTTTAACCAGTTGCCTACTGGTCGTACCTTAACTAAGTTTATCATGATTTTTCGTCGGGAAACTCCCAGTTTTTGTAGTGGGTCCGCTTCCACTACCAGGTTTCTATAGCGGTTATACTGTGTCACTTCCGGGATTATCTGTTTAATACGGGACTAAAAAAGTGTTGTCCGTGACTCCTACCAATATGGCAGTCGGCCATATTGGTAGGGGTAACAGCCACCGTCTGTCATCTTGTTTTTGTCTGTTTGTCATTTGTTAATACATTACTGGAGTTTGTCTCTCAACTTCGTGTGACCATCATCTTAGTTTTTTTTTTTTTTTCGTTTTTCATTTGTTTTAAATTTCTGGTGCTGTCCCCAGCACCGCGCCCAGCAGACGACTCATCCCCTCCACTCCCGCTTCCAATATATTTCATTAAACAATTGACACATCCCTGATTCTCATTGACTAATTGCCCACCCCTTCCAATATATTTAATTGCTCCGCCAATGTTTCTCATTTGCTAATTACTCGGGTGTTTTCGGAAACCTTCGTTCGACCAATTAGTCGGCAGGCCTGAACCTCCACCCCTGATTCTCATTGGTACACCACATCACATGACAATCTCTTGGATTGGCTAATTGCACGTGCGTTTTCGGAAACATTCATCCCGACCAATCGGCGGCCTACTTTCATCGCGAGCGTGAACTATTATTTCCCCTTAAAAAAATCTATATAAGACGCACCCCAAACTCCCTCGGAAAATCAGTTTTTTTGTCGCTCTCAGAACTGTACGCGTTTTTTCCGAGGGGCCATAAAATCCTTTCGGCCATTTTGGTAATTGGAAGGGTGCGCTCGATTAGTGCCTTGGACAAACGAGACAAAATACCGTACCTGAAGAAATAATTTCTCCTGGTCTACGCACCTTACAAAATTTCGACCATATTCAAGTATTTTCCGGCCTACCTGCAGCAAGACGAAGACATACGGGACTGCCTCCCGTGCAAGGAGTGTTTCGAGGGCTGCACCAGCTCGGTTCCCGACACGCCGCACAGAAGGGGTTGGTGCAAGGCCCGCCGAGCAGCCCTCGCGACGTCTGCGCCCGTGAAAAACGACTTCCCCGTTGAAGACGACATCCCCGTTGAAGACGACATCCCCGTAGAAGACGCCATCCTCGTGCAAGCTATCTACTCACAAGCTCTACCCGTGGAAGATACTCCCCTTCAAGGAATTACTGGCAAGCAGTACCCGGCGAGGAAACTAACCCAGAACACAGGTACTGAATGAGTATGGACCTCGATAAAGTTTTACATGACTCTGTGAAAAATTATTTAAACTCGGTGTGTGCATGGGAACCTAATTTTTTTTATATAACAAAAACACATCTAGTGAGAAAAAAAAAATATTTGAAACATACAAGTTTTTCGCTTGTTGCACTCGTACACCATCAAGCAGATTGCCATCTCGTACATTGACGAAGACGAGAAAGCCAAAGTTTTCACTTTTGGACTCAGCCGTAATTCCCTATTACCCTGTGTATGTGTTTGGAGGCGCCAAGAGTCGGCGATTCGCAATGCGCGCCCCATCGGAACGAACTTTGTAGACCTTCACAAGCATTGCCGCTGCCCGCCGTTGCGACAGCTCGTCGAGACGTACGCCACAAGACTTCACGGGTGCCAAAAACAAAGATATTGCTGTGCCCCGTGCAACGCTGAACCTCTAAGTTTGTGGATTTATGATAACCCGTGGTACATAATACTATGAGGAACCCATCGTTCATTAAAAAAAATATATTACGTATGTAATGCCCTCCAAGATCAGAGAAGAAACACGTGTAAAGAAAAAGTATTCCTTGTATAATGCATAACAACAATAATAATAATATTGTAATGTGTGTGCATAAATAAATGTGTTTAAAACAATATATCGATTTTTATTTTATCTCGAGTTATGTACTGCACATGTAAGTTAAAAAAAACTTCTAAAAAATTTAGTATATCAGTTTTGTTATAATTAAAAGAAAAACATTTTCAATGAGACTCTAACCACCACTAACATAACGTATACATATTTTACGTGTACGAAAATAATTATTTAAAAAATAAATTAACGATTTGAAAAAAAAATCATGTGTTGTGTACGGTTGCGTTATGCCGCTTTCTATAAAGTATTCGTGGCTCGAAAAACCCCAAAACAGAGTTAAAACCACTTCGCTATCCCTCACGGTATGCGATACGCACAGTGAAGGATCCCATGCATTCCACCTAACCCCAGGCATAGACGCTCATCATTAAAAACATTTACTTCCAAGTTTAAAATCAGTACATTAGGAAATTTAGGGAGCNCCCCAGGCATAGACGCTCATCATTAAAAACATTTACTTCCAAGTTTAAAATCAGTACATTAGGAAATTTAGGGAGCAGGATTCCGAATAATTCTTTGCCAGTGCTTACTTTACCGTAACTTTGCGAAAAATGTTTCGTTCAGAGCGAAGCAAAGCTCATCCCGACGACGGGTTATTAACAGTGTCCTTGATAGCTGATACATAACGAGGGAGAGGGGGGGATTTACTCGATTGCAAGGAAAATAGGAAATCGTATGGGAAGGGACGTTACACTTCAGGTAGACNCCCCAGGCATAGACGCTCATCATTAAAAACATTTACTTCCAAGTTTAAAATCAGTACATTAGGAAATTTAGGGAGCGGGATTCCGAATAATTCTTTGCCAGTGCTTACTTTGCCGTAACTTTGCGAAAAATGTTTCGTTCAGAGCGAAGCAAAGCTCATCCCGACGACGGCTTATTATCAGTGTCCTTGATAGCTGATACATAACGATGGAGAGGGGGGGATTTACNCAGTGTCCTTGATAGCTGATACATAACGATGGAGAGGGGGGGATTTACTCGATTGCAAGGAAAATAGGAAATCGTATGGGAAGGGACGTTACACTTCAGGTAGACAATGCCGCCTTAAATGAGTTCTTTGAGTCAGACCAGAGAGTGACCAAAACGTTGTGCTGACGATGGGAATTTGCGAACGAAAATGTTCCCAGGTGACTGCACAAGTCTAACAGTCTGTTGACCTTGGGGAAACCTGGAAAGCGCGTTTGATTGACCTTGGCAGGCAGAGGTTCGCTGTTAACCCTTCAGCACGTACTCTGACATTATTTATTGTCTTCTTTTTGTTCCGACGCTTTGAGTTGTTAGAAAAATAATCACTTCTCAGATCAGATTTATGAGCATTGAAGAGACACTATCGTGGTTTCGATTCATGCTTTTTTTCCAGATGCCATTTCGATACTTACCCAGGCCATGAAGGCTGTGCTTTATTTCTCTCGCTATCATTCCCCTTTGCCAACTATAATAAGAGTAACTTATTGCAAAAAAAAAATTAAAATTTTTTTTTNTATCATTCCCCTTTGGAGACATTTGTATGTCTTCTTTCCTTATTGGCGTGAGAAACTATTTTCTCATTTGTCTGCGTTAACGAAACTAAAAATTCCACTTAATCGTTATTTTATTAAGGCTTGACATCATTTGCCATATCGAGTACGGATTCGCTCGGCATATATATTGTCCATTTTAATCATTTTAAATGAAAAATTTTTAAAAGGTGACAACATTTCTTTAACTACTTAATTTATCATGCAGTAAAACACTAATTAGTATGGTTAAAAATCTATAACTTTGGTGGCAGAATTGGATGTGTATAAAATAATTATTAAATTATTTTTTATATTAATAACAGTTTCTTAGCCCATGCAACTTAAGTAATTAATGTAATGGTCATGGTTGACGAAAGGGTTTCTTAATGTGATTTCCGAAATATCCAAAATCGAAGTACGCTCAAGTTTTATATTTAAAATAGACACTCATTAAATTTTATAAAAAAATATTATTAAGTATATTCTAGTAAAGTATTATATAATGTTGCAAAATATATGTATTCTTCTTTTACGTGTAACATAAAATAGCACTTTTTCTGACAATTTGTGTGTGTACTACCTTTTAACTAGTTGTACATGTTGCATAGCAGTTTGCTGCCTCAACCCCTTCATATTCGAGAGTAGGCAACTACCTGCGCGTGGCACAGGACGGTTACACGCGTCCCCTGGTACACCGCGGCGCTCGCTGTCCAATGATCTTCTCTGTAAGTGAACAGACTCCTAAACCACGCAACTGCCCCACGCCACGGCTGGTTCTTACCGCAGATCGCCGTGCACAAAACCTGCTGCTTGTTTGTCGTGGTAACGTAACAAGTTCTTTTCCAGCTTAAGGCACCCGTCTACCTGGCGCTTGAACTGCGTTGCAGAGTGTTTGAAATACACGTTTTTCAACGAAACTATTAAGCGTGCGTCCAACGTGCTGATCTAAAAAAACAACACACACTTCAGACGAGAGCTGTTAAGTACTTTCAAAATATCACGTACGTTAGAAACATCAATTCAGAGTACTCCAAAACCGCTAAAAACGGCCTTTCCAAGGCGCTGTAGCTCAAAATGCACGCATCAGATACATACAAAACTACTATAGGCGCCTGCACTGAACCTTCCTAAAGACTTCCCACTAATAAAATAATATGGTCACCGCTGAAAGTCCCATAGGTACACGCAGCACGACGAGAACACTGCACGCCAGTTCAGAGCCTTGCGCTTAGTGGCGATGGCGTACTTGATGCGCGTGGCAGTGTCGCCCTTATCGCTCCCGCGCTTCTCGGCCTAAACGTGAGAAAACAGGCTATTGTGTGAAAAAAATGAAGTACAAATTTTTTTCATGCAAGGAAATAATAATTGTAAGTAATGTATACAAGTGGAACACAACTTCGTACAAATATAAAATAATTAATTTTTCGGTGACCAGTACAATTAGGTAGGCCTACTAAACGTATAAAAATACTTTGTATTTACAACACACGAAACAATACATAAATGCGAGAATGAGCGCTTTAATTAAGGCGCCCGTCTACCTGGAACTTTTTCCCACGTTTAGGCCGAGAAGCGTGGGAGCGATAAGGGCGAGACGCCACGCGCATCAAGTACGCCATCGTCGCTAAGCGCAAGGCTCTGAACTGGCGTGCAGTGTTCTCGTCGTGCTGCGTGTACCTATGGGACTTTCAGCGGTGACCATATTATTTTATTAGTGGGAAGTCTTTAGGAAGGTTCAGTGCAGGCGCCTATAGTAGTTTTGTATGTATCTGATGCGTGCATTTTGAGCTACAGCGTCTTGGAAGGGCAGTTTTTAGCGGTTTTGGAGTACTCTGAATTGATGTTTCTAACGTACGTGATATTTTGAAAGTACTTAACAGCTCTCGTCTGAAGTGTGTGTTCTTTTCGTAGATCAGCACGTTGGACGCACGCTTAATAGTTTCGTTGAAAAACGTGTATTTGGAACACTCTGCAACGCGGTTCAAGCGCCAGGTAGACGGGCGCCTTAAGCACCCTCCAAACGTCAGCTGGCTTCCGCTTCTGTACCCGGACTGAGTCTGTGCTTGTGGGTGGGAGATGCGCATGTCTAGCAGGGCAAGGAACGGGAATGGCAGAGGCGAGCTCGGGTAGGTATGCAGATGTAACAACGTGCCTGCCTGCGTTTCAACTTTCTACAGCCGCCCGCCACCGTGCTCATCTTCAGCACAACCTTCTTTTTTTTATAGATTTTTTTTTTTTTTTTGGCGACTGGTCGACGCGTGCACGACGCTTTCACCGCGCTGCCGATTAGGGAAGGGTCTGGTGCAAGCCGCAGCTGTTGACGCAACGTCGGACGCTCTCCTTGGGCGGCGCCTGCCTNGCATTGCTGGCCGGGCGTAGCGGAGCTGCAGAGTACTAAAGTGGTATGGTGAGAAGGGATTTGGGCGGCTCTTAACATCAAGGTGTTGAGAACCGAGGCTGGTTAAACGAGGTGAGAACGGAGCACCGAAAGAATGTACGGGTGGGGGAAAACGGGAGATCCCCGATCAGTAATTATTACAGCAATTTTATTATTACTTTCATTACCTGTACTCGCCGGAGCAAATACATCATTTTTTGATCTTGCGGGAGGGGGAGTTTCTATTTTATATCAACATTTATTTTGATTTTTCGGTCACCCAGAAGTATATATTTTAATTTTACCGGGGTTTGGTATAATTTGACATATTATTGCGCACGAAAGAGGGAAAAAAGAAGTATTCGGAAATTTAGGAATAATTTTTGCAATAGGAGCAATTCGGTTATTAGGATTTGTAGTTTGACCTCACCATATATTGACAGTAGGAATAGATGTAGATACTCGGGCATACTTTACTTCAGCTACAATAATTATTGCAGTGCCTACTGTAATTAAAACAGGGAGTAGCCCGGCCGGGTATTGAACCCCGTTCGCCTGGGTGGGAGGTGAGTAGTCTAACCACTACACCACCGTGGCCCCCTCAGAGTACTAAAGAACACAGGGGTAACACAGCCACATGTGCTACGAACTCCAGCCACACGCGCCAGGAAAATGGCGTCACTGGCCGGAAAATGTTGGAACGACTTTACATTCTGTGGTTGGACTGAGTTCCTGTCCCGAGGAACTCACCTCTGCGTCTGATAGTTTGGATGTTTTAACTTCTGTCTGGAGGTTTGTATGCCAACGGTTATGCAATGATCACTCAGCTAACTATTGAACACGCCAGACGTCGTTGAACTACGGTAATCAGAAAACCGCCTCGTAGCCAGCGCGGTATTGCTGTTGGAACGCCGTTCAGCGCCTGATAACTCATTCCAAGCCCGCAGCCCAGCCAGTAGGGAGCCTTAATCCAGTAGAGGACCTTTAGCAGTCAGACAAAAGACCCGCTACAAGAGCCCCGCACAGCCAATCACAGAATGGGGACCGCCCGCACCAAATTAACCACCACACCATTTCGTCTCTGTATGCTTATCTACTCTGTGGCGGAGTGGACGATCTTCTGACAGGCAGGTGACAACTACACTTCGTGCCGTGTGACTATCACCTCGCTTATTGTTTCCACGACGTGAGTCAGCTGCCGATACGAGGCAAAGCGAACGAGAATCGCACCCCTGGCCGCTGTCCGTTCTGCCTACGAGGACGGAAAATGTCCGCGAGTTCAATGACCTGTACGTCAGGGCCGCAGTCTTATGTATATCCGAGCTTCAGGGGCTTAGAGCCAGGCGTGCGCACACAACGTTCCCGCTGGAACTGGGCCTTGCCTCTCCATCCCCTTGAAAGTGTATTCCAGGAGCACAACGTTCTAACTTACTTAAGTTTCATAAAAAAAACTCTTGACTCGTCCCAAGATGTTGAGGTACCTTCGGAAACATTGAAAATTTTGACCTGCCATTCCAAGCCGAAAAGATTGGACTTTCGCGTCCGCGTCAATTATTCTTTCGCCGTTCAATGAAGCATGTTAGTACATTCATTAACGACACTTCCGGCTTGACGTCACCGCTATAAGGGACCCAGGCTTGGGCCAGCCTCGGTTCCCCACCCACGCCCTCAAGAGCCAATGCAGATAGAGAACAGTAATTCCACACAAGCTGTCTTTCGGTCCGTACATCACGAGAATATATACCAACGGGCAAGTCCGACTAAGTCCGGTCCGGCAAGGAATAGTTTCTCAGGGCCGCACAGCTGAAGCGCCATATACAGCATGCGTGAGCCACGTCCCCAGCCAGCCTTCACTCACCAACCCGCTCTTCTTGAACTTCGCCACCTCTGTATTGCTGTCCCGCCTCAGCATCGGTGACTAGAAGAGGAGAGTTTCCCAGGGTACAGTAGATGCAGCGCCAAGTCGTGCTTGCCCGAGCCTCGTCGTGATCCCGTCGAGACATTGCCCAGGCACCCATCAGCATCACATTCACCAACCAATATCTAGTCCTCGTAGGGAACCCAACACACCTATCCCCGAAAATGCNCAGGCACCCATCAGCATCACATTCACCAACCAATATCTAGTCCTCGTAGGGAACCCAACACACCTATCCCCGAAAATGCTTTCTCTGTACGTCTTCCTTATCGCTGACTCTCGTGCCTGTCACCTTTGTCTCTCTCCAGTGATCTGGTCTGAAACCAGATAAAAGTCAAATCAGGTGAGTCTAGTCTACACCAGTAAGCCACATCCTGTAATACCGGACCACACTAAAACCCTGAAGGGGCTTAGCGTTTAAAAACACTCTCCTTCCATTGGTTTTGACTTTATCACAGAAGGCCTCAGCCGGATATCAAATCTTAAACTCCTTCGCCAGAAGCATTCGGCAATTAGATCTTTCGATACTTTATAGTTTGCAGATAGGTAGGCGAGGAGTATCCTGTTTACGGACTACAACGCGGAAATGAAACCCGCTGTCCTCTTTCCATCTATTTAACGTTGTCAACGCCGCAGTAATAATAGACGGCTCCTCCAATCTCGACAACTTAGATTACTTTCAATATTTTCGTAGACCTGTATAGAGTCAACTGTTCTCTATACCCNCTCCTCCAATCTCGACAACTTAGATTACTTTCAATATTTTCGTAGACCTGTATAGAGTCAACTGTTCTCTATACCCATGGGGAATTAATCTTCGCTCTTCTATCCTCTTGTTCTCATCAGGCCAGTCGATGACCACCAGTTAATTCTCTGGCACCACCACTCTCCTCTACTGCACTCTCTGTTTTAATAGAGTAACTTCTCGTTCTTTAGCATCAGCTTCCTCCTTCTCCTCATATTCTTCTGCTGGGTCTTCTTCCTTATTCTCATTCTCCATTCTCTTTCTGATCATGTAATAAGCTCTCCTCCTCTGGCCTCTCACCACTTTGAACATATTTCTGAAGACACCAAAACTCAATTCACCGACTCCCTGACAAAAACGGTAATGTGACAGGAGCGCGTCCATCCCCCGGACGTTGCACTTCTTTACTTCTCTTCTAACTCTTCTAACTCTTCTACTATCACTGGAATCCCTTCAACTCCCTCAGTCGTCCTCAGAGACAGAAATCCCAGTACCATATTCCGCTTCTTGTTTGCCATGCCACCAGACGTCAAACTCCTCAATCCTTTTATCTACTTCTGTTAATAATATAAACAACTTTTTGCACTATGTTTATTCTTTATAATTTCTCCANCCTCAATCCTTTTATCTACTTCTGTTAATAATATAAACAACTTTTTGCACTATGTTTATTCTTTATAATTTCTCCAAAACTGATCGCCTCGTGTGCACCCCCGAAACGAATTCGCAGATCTTTTATCCTACCACAATCGTGAAGAATATGCTCAGGCGTATCTGGCACGTTACATATCACACACGCTGGGCTTTCCACAAAGGTAAAGGAAAACAACTTATCCTTAAAATTGCCACTCTATGTCCTCACACAGTTGTCANCCTCAATCCTTTTATCTACTTCTGTTAATAATATAAACAACTTTTTGCACTATGTTTATTCTTTATAATTTCTCCAGAACTGATCGCCTCGTGTGCACCCCCGAAACGAATTCGCAGATCTTTTATCCAACCACAATCGTGAAGAATATGCTCAGGCGTATCTGGCACGTTACATATCACACACGCTGGGCTTTCCGCAAAGGTAAAGGAAAACAACTTATCCTTAAAATTGCCACTCTATGTCCTCACACAGTTGTCAAGGCCCCAAAATTTAAGATGGCCGCCTACCTGGAGCGTTTTAGGCCGAAAAGCGCGGGAACGATAAGGACGACACTGCCGTGCACATCAAACGTGCCATCGCCGCTACAAGAACAGGCGTGAAGTGCTCTCGTCGTGCTGCGTGTACCTACAGGACTTTAAGCAGTGACTCTACCATTTTGTTGACGGGAAGTTTATAGCAAGGTTCAGTGCAGGACCTTCGAGTATTTTATTACGTAGCTGACCCGAATATTTTGAGAAGCAGCGCTTTGAAAAATCTGTTTCAGCTATGTTAAAGAGTGCTTCGAAATGTTGTTTATCTTGTAAGTAATCGACAAGCGTATATTTAAGTGTGTGGTGTGTGTAATTTTCGTAGATCAGCAGATTAGGCGAACGTTTAATAGTTATGTGAAAAAATTTGGATTTAAAACACTTAGAAAAGCACATGGGCCTCTTAAGAGACCATTCAAGTTTTAGTTTTAGCAACAAAATTGTTACGTTATTACAAATTATGTTTTATTTTATTAAAAGTGCAGTCGCTGCAATTTGAAAAACGTACTCCGAAATCAGCCATTATTGTTGGTTTCATCAGACTTGAGGAGAATGGGGAGCAATAAAGATCATGATAAAATCAATTTGTTTCAACTGATTTATTGGAACACATTCCTAACTACGCATATTTGGCATAACACAAAGATAAATTCTGTTTTTTTATTTCATATATTACTAGAATCAACATAGAAGTAAGTGTATGCTACTGTAGATTGCGCAGTGCGCCTGTATCTTGAGGTTCCAANATATTACTAGAATCAACATAGAAGTAAGTGTATGCTACTGTAGATTGCGCAGTGCGCCTGTATCTTGAGGTTCCAACTTCTCTTATGCATAAATTTCTAGTTTTCGTGTCATAATTTCAGTTTCAGAGTGATTACTTAGAATTTGTGACTGTAGAAAATTTACATTTTACGAGTTGTTTAACCTTTTGTGCAAAATTTTATTGCATGTCATTTGGTAGTTGTAAGATACAGGAATTTATTGATATTTGAAAGTTTATACTATACTAATTGTGACAAAATTTTACGTTGGTAGTAAATATTTCATGTGTGTGCTACATACATATTAAGGTAAAAAGCTAAACGTCTATAGTAGCATTTTTCAAAATTNAGTAAATATTTCATGTGTGTGCTACATACATATTAAGGTAAAAAGCTAAACGTCTATAGTAGCATTTTTCAAAATTATACTTCACAAGTAAAACCTTTAACCAGCAGGAAATTAGAGAATCCAATATAGAGGGTGGCGCCAAGACCTACACCNAGGACGACACTGCCGTGCACATCAAACGTGCCATCGCCGCTACAAGAACAGGCGTGAAGTGCTCTCGTCGTGCTGCCTGTACCTACGGGACTTTAAGCAGTGACTCTACCATTTTGTTGACGGGAAGTTTATAGCAAGGTTCAGTGCAGGACCTTCGAGTATTTTATTACGTAGCTGACCCGAATATTTTGAGAAGCAGCGCTTTGAAAAATCTGTTTCAGCTATGTTAAAGAGTGCTTCGAAATGTTGTTTATCTTGTAAGTAATCGACAAGCGTATATTTAAGTGTGTGGTGTGTGTAATTTTCGTAGATCAGCAGATTAGGCGAACGTTTAATAGTTATGTGAAAAAATTTGGATTTAAAACACTTAGAAAAGCACATGGGCCTCTTAAGATACCATTCAAGTTTTAGTTTTAGCAACAAAATTGTTACGTTATTACAAATTATGTTTTATTGTATTAAAAGTGCAGTCGCTGCAATTTGAAAAACGTACTCCGAAATCAGCCATTATTGTTGGTTTCATCAGACTTGAGGAGAATGGGGAGCAATAAAGATCATGATAAAATCAATTTGTTTCAACTGATTTATTGGAACACATTCCTAACTACGCATATTTGGCACAACACAAAGATAAATTCTGTTTTTTTATTTCATCTATTACTAGAATCAACATAGAAGTAAGTGTATGCTACTGTAGATTGCGCAGTGCGCCTGTATCTTGAGGTTCCAACTTCTCTTATGCATAAATTTCTAGTTTTCGTGTCATAATTTCAGTTTCAGAGTGATTACTTAGAATTTGTGACTGTAGAAAATTTACATTTTACGAGTTGTTTAACCTTTTGTGCAAAATTTTATTGCATGTCATTTGGTAGTTGTAAGATACAGGAATTTATTGATATTTGAAAGTTTATACTATACTAATTGTGACAAAATTTTACGTTGGTAGTAAATATTTCATGTGTGTGCTACATACATATTAAGGTAAAAAGCTAAACGTCTATAGTAGCATTTTTCAAAATTTTACTTCACAAGTAAAACCTTTAACCAGCAGGAAATTAGAGAATCCAATATAGAGGGTGGCGCCAAGACCTACGCCTGCTGGTCACAGAAAAATTTATTATTTCATATTTGTACGAATAATGTTACTTAAATTTTAGATATTACTTACATGTAATATTTACTAGAGCTAAAGTTTTAGACGGCATATTTTTTACATACTGGCCTGTCAAAATCGCAATTTTAGTTTTTTTTGGGACGTACAAATAATAAAAAATATTTCACCAAAATGAGCTAATTCACAGTGAAATAATATACCATGAGTTACTTCAAGAATTCTTCAAAATTACGCTATGAAATGTTTCTGCAAATTTTTAAATTGCTTAAAATAAGGAAATTTTGCATGTTTTTGATTTTTAACAGTATTATAATTTTTTTATAAAATTTATTTTCTAAACGCACCTTAAAGTAAATCAAAACTTCCAGTCACCCCTGTCAAATGATCTGGAAATGATTTCGTTGATTTTATTTGTACGTCCCAACAACACTGACGCTGTAATTCTGACATGCCGTGATGCAAAGACTATGTTGTATGACATTTTTTTATGCCGGGTAAGAGTACATATGAGTAGGGCCACGTTTTTCGCGAAAAGATTCCAGGACTACTTCCACTCCAAAACATTATAGAGCACATATCCACTTTCGTGATTGGACGACTTGAACTGTCAAACACTGCAGGTGTCTGTCCGCAAATCACGCGCGCTCAGTGTCGGAGTTACCTGTGAGTTATGTCATGTCTACAAGTTGAAGGGTGTTTCGTACAAGTATTAAATAATGCATTTTTTNTCGGAGTTACCTGTGAGTTATGTCATGTCTACAAGTTGAAGGGTGTTTCGTACAAGTATTAAATAATGCATTTTTTGAGGACCAGCACCCTTAAGAGTGACTGATTCTCGTCATCGTGGGTTTAAGGATTCTTATTTTCACCTTTGTTGTGAGCGTGTGTGCACCGTGTTCCACGAATCCAAAAGACGCAGGGCATTGCCGGCATTTTTCACTACTGCCGCTTTCACCGGTGTACCCGTCCGTGCAAAATAATCAATCATCTCTGTTCGGCAGTAGCCTGTTAAAAAATTATAAATAGAGCGAATTTTTTAAAATATTCAAGAAATATTGGGAAATAATTAGCTTACTTGCGCTCTGTAGTGCCAAACATATCGAATGCCTTCTGAAATGGAACGTGTAAAGAAAAATTTATAAATGTATGCTATCATGTTCTCTACACACACCATGCGTAATTGTGAGCCAGTAATGAATGTTAAGCAACGGTGAGACCGAGGTATTAACACCACAGGATAAAGACTTCGCAGTATGGTGGCAACCAATAAACTAAGGATAGTAACCCGGGTATGTACGACTCGGAAGTGCAGTCTACTGCGAAGCTAGCCGACGGCAATGCCNATAAACTAAGGATAGTAACCCGGGTATGTACGACTCGGAAGTGCAGTCTACTGCGAAGCTAGCCGACGGCAATGCCGCGCCGACGACCCGGTGGCGGTCTTCCGATCACCGTGGTTCAACAGCGTTGGACGTCGTCAGCACTTTGCTAGGTGACCGCATAGCCGTTGACGTACAACCCCCCAGGCAGCCGCGAAGCCGTCCAAACTCTCGGGCAAGGAGGTGAGGTCCTTGATACCGGGGGAACTGCGTCCAACCACAAATGTGACGTAAAGTTACATTTGCCGTTGGACGCAGTTTCTGTCACGTTAAGTACTGCCAAGCGGATTCGCGAAATACATGGAATTCTGCCAGTAGGACGGTGGTAAGTGGGACTAGAGAGACCGAAAAAGATGGCATTCTTGCATTGGTGCACGGGCCCAACGCACGTCTAGCTTGTCTTTGGCGCCAGTAAATGTTCGCCGACCTCGAGACGTTAATGTGGTCGCCTTAGTAGGCCGCCGAACGGTGTGCAGAGATCCAGCAGAAAACGTTTCATTAAAAAAAAACCGTTCAACGTGTCTGAGTGAGGTCTGCTTAAGAATAGCACTTAAGAAACTTTACGTGTCTGTATACGTTTCTCTATAAATCATGTTTTTGCGGCAGTGAAAATGACTCACACGGATGTTTTCACGGTCATTTTTGAGTATGAANCGTTACGTGTCTGTATATGTTTTACAGTTCGTCCATTTCTCTATAAATCATGTTTTTGCGGCAGTGAAAATGACTCACACGGATGTTTTCACGGTCATTTTTGAGTATGAACATTCCGGTACAAAACATTAAAAAAGGAATAGGGACGTGCATCAAACATTTATTTTTATTATTACGCCATTAAATAGCAGGGTCTCCGCTGAGAGTCTCATAACGGCGCGTTATCGACGGCAAGACTGCACGCCACTTCAGTGCTTTGCGCGTAGAGGCGATGAGAGAGTTGATGCGCATGTCTCGGCCGCCCCTAGCGCTCCCACACTTTTTAGGCTTCAGACGTGCAAAATTCCTTCAACCGGGCGGCCACCTTAAGAAGGAAATTCGCTAATGAACCCGAGAAGCGGGAAGGAAGAGGAGTTGCCGCGGGCGCGGCGGGAAGCCCCTGATTGGCCGGGCGACGGCGACCAATGGGGGCGCGGCCCGTGTGGGACCGGAAGTGGGGCGCCGCGCCGGAAGCTGCAGGGGTTATTGGACACTTGCGGTGCGCACCTGATACCCCCTCCCATCCCGGGTCCACCGTGAGCCAACAACTAATACGACTTCTCCCCGCACTGGCCCTCTGCGGCACTTCCTGTGCGCTGATTCCGGAAAGAGCGTCTAGGGGGGAGGAGGGGGTTCGAACAGAGGAGCATCGCTTCCTCCGTACCTGAGTAAACATTCACAATATACACCCTCCCCTTGTTCCACGCAGGAAGCCCTGCTGCGAGCCTGCAGCTCAAGCGCTACGGATTACATTTGCGAATTACTGACGTCACTCCGACTTTAAAATTAGCATTCAGCGTTTCGGTCACCGATGAATATATAATATTATGAGTTTCAATAGTAAAATAAATGTGGGGAGAGTGCGCATGCCAGCTGCACATTTACAATCTGTGTTCCAACAAAGAGCTGTCAAAATCACGTGACTTCCACTTGGGTCAGTAAACCGTTTTCTGAAGTGTTTTGATTTGCTAGTATACTACTTTTGATTATATTTTAACGCATATATAGCGAGAGAAATAGGGGGGAGAGAGAGAGAGAGTTGAAGTTCTGGTATTTCGGACCCCCTTTTGGTTTTTTCAAATTTTGTTCAGAAAGTATATTATACATTTTACAATCCTCTATGGTATGTTACAGCTTGATATTTTGGTATACGGCATACACATAACTTACACATTTAATTAAATATTTGTTCTTAATATATTGATATTCGTAAGAGTCTGCAAAGGTCCACTTTACCCGCACTGTTCGGGTGAAGTAGAACCACGGGTCCACTTTTCCCATTACAAATTAAATAAGTGTAAATCCCGATTTTAATCTATTGTATTCAAGTGTACAGTTGGTACAGGTTTCGGACACATTACAGTTATAAATGATGATAAATAATATAAAGAAAAATAACTATGTGCAACCACCTTTAGGGAATTAAATAACATTCATATAACTTATATCATTCTATAGTATTTAATTAACAGTTCAGACCATATTACTCATAACATCCTTCATTTTACTCATAAAAAAAAGTAAATACATAACTTTTATATAATATATATATCAGTAACTTAACATCGCATTCGAAATTTTTTTGGGAAAACATGCCATGATAGATATTTTTTGTGCTGTAGAAACATTTAAAACCCTTAAAGCACAGGTATTACTATAAAATCCAATATGGCGTCGGATACATGCATGCAATCGTTGGATATTTTTTAATATTCCAATTTTTCTTTTAAAAAAATATATGAGTCCGCAGACATGTCACACAATACACTTTTGTCTGAACATTTTAA
Organism: Clitarchus hookeri; assembly: GCA_002778355.1. NCBI lineage: Eukaryota > Metazoa > Arthropoda > Insecta > Phasmatodea > Phasmatidae > Clitarchus > Clitarchus hookeri. The sequence goes on along the minus strand of NQII01001648.1, from coordinate 136,587 downwards.
AAAATAAATAAAAATAGAGTAAATTAAATACTTAACTTTTATTTATACAATCATGCTTAGCGTAATTGAGGTTTGTTACGTCGTAATTGAATTCTCATTGACAATACGGATCCGTAGACATATCACTCGATATAATTATTTTAAAAGTCAAATATAAATATTTTAATTTAAACACATCGCTTTATTTACAAAATTATGCTCGCCCATAATCGATGGTTGCAGCATCATATTAAACTACAATATGGCAGACGGTTCTGAAACCAGGCGCATCAATTTTACTGGTTTTCAGGGATTTTGGTGATTTCGAGGCACTGGGGGATTTCGTAGGTTTTTTCGCTATAAATTTAGCAGCTCAACTTCGCAGGGATGTTTATTTTTGGGAGCTGTCAATATGGCGGACGCGCAGTTGCAGTGGTGGGAAAACGAAAAATTAATTGACGAGAATCTTTTGTCACTACAGAGGGAAATTTCCAGAAGTTTCGTGGGAAAAAAGGGAAATTCGAGGGGAAAACATTGCATTTTAAGGGGAAAATGTAACGTTTTGAGGGATAAATGGGAAATTCTGCTGGAAAAGGGAGGAAACAAGATAGCGAACAGAAAACCAAATGGCGGTGGTAAATAAGATTGCAACCGGAAACAATATGGCCGCCTGATTAATGTCAAGGTCATGTACATCAAAGATGGCGGCAATGGTGACGTAATCCTCGATGGCGTCGGCACCACAACCGGCAACCATTGTGCTCGGAGGAACTATTTACATCTACTGTAGTGCATCCTAGGCGTTTTATACTTCTATTAACACAAAATTATCTTAGTTTGTGATTACATACAACTTTTACTTATATTTTATTTCTAAATTGTATTTAATTTATAATTAATATGATTTAAGAGTGATCAAGTAGGTTTGTTGGCAATGCCCAGTACGAGATAGTTCTTATGCAAGATATTATTTAACTGTGGGTGCAAAAATGCGGTGCGTTGTCCCTTTCATGTAATTTTCTAGTCTTTGTTAAGCTTAGTTTGCATGAGGCGGAGGAATTGCCTGAAAGTATAACTTCAGCAAGGCTTCAGAATAAATTATTGGAAGTAACCGTGAATTAACTACAATGACAATAGGTATGAATGCAGAGCAAAGAGTTGTGTTGCCTATAGCCTTCAGGTTATTCAAATCACAAAATTTTCGGAGTGCAGATTATTCTGTCTGCCTGAACCACAGGTCTGGAAAATTGCATATTCGGTTCTTTTTTTGTTGCTTATTCATAGAAATATTTCAATACTCCAGGTTCGTGCTTCAGTAAGGCGTGATTCCAGTGCGAAAGGAACACAGAACCTCAAGAGTTTGAAGTCTAGCAAATCACCATTTGAGTTCAGACATTTATCCTCATAATCCAGGCTTAATTATTATTAATCCTTTCAATCAAGGATTATTTGGCGTTCAAACGAACAAATGTTTTTGCCTGGAAGGGAACTTGAACCAGTGTAATAAGACTCTGTCATATATTGGAACCAATAAATACAGTTGTGACTGAGCTTGATTATATTGGTGACAGAACGAGATTTAAGATGTCGATTCATATTAGGATGCAATCGACATGGCCAGCCATGAGATCAATACTTACATGTACACAGTCATTAGGCCTAATTCATTATATGGTGAAGAAATACATAAACACATTAGTATAATAAAATAATTATAGTTAAAAGCAATGGAATATGTAAATAACCTAAAATATAAGGTAGACATAAACATGTAGATCAATGGAAAACATTATAAATAGGAGAATGGAAGTCTTTTTAGATTGTCATTTCAACTGAGAACATATTATTTGTGATGTGCCTCCATCGATATTCAGTATTTAATGGAAACGATATCTCGCATCGATATGGTCAGATTCTACGGGACGAGATAGTGTAAGGTGGTTAGTGAAAAGCCGTGACTGTAGGTTCCTGGAGTCCAGCATGACGTCACCGGGGACCGGTTCCCTGCACACGCACGTGTCGTAGCTTCCTCACCGTGTCGCGTCACGCCCTTACATTACGTCACGCCGATTAAAACACGCTACAGTTGTCCAGCTGACCTCCGGTCGTAAGGGTCACGACTATCGTTCATGCCGGTAACAAAACCTCCGCCACGCATGGCAACTACAATTACAGTTCCTGAATTTGGATTATCGTCTCGTGTTGAAACAGCTGTCCATGCCTACCTTCGTAATGAAAATGTACGACCAGAAATAAAAAATGAAAGCTCGACATGGCATAGACGACTACTTAATGAATTTTTGTAAATTTGTTTGGTTTCAATTATACCTGTATTTTCCCATGTGGGATCGAAATTATTAAATAATTAGGTTATGTTTGATTACGGTTACAGATATGAATCTAATAATGTAAGAAAAATAAGTGGGATTTCGAAATAACCGTTAAGATGTTCCCTATGCCTTGACAAGCTTGGTTTTTTAATATTGACTCCAAAAATTAAGTTATAGAGGAAAATACGTAAATCCAAGATGGCAAAGGCACTTCCCCCTTAAAGAGCCCGCCTACATGGCGCTTGAACTGTGAGGATGTTTCCATGATTTATTTTTCTGAACTAAACTATGTAGGTATTGAACGTGCGCACATGTGCTCATCTACGAAAAGAACACACGCTTCATACGATGCCTGTCGAGTGCTGGTGCTTTCAAGACATCACACACGTTAGAAACACAATTTCCGAGTACTCCGCCATAGCTAGAAACTGCTGTTTCAGGGCGTTGTATCTCGTAATATTCGGGCCAAATACATATACAAAAATACTCGAGGGAGCTGCGTTCAACCTTGAAACAGAATTCCCATCAGTAAAGTGGTAAGTCGACAGCTTTCAATCCCGTAGGCACACTCAGTACGAGGAGAACACTGCTTGCCTGTTCAGAGCCCTGCACTCACGGCGATGGCGCACTTGATACGCGTGGCAATTTCGCCCTTATCGCTCCTGCGATTCTCAGCCTCGAATGCGGAAATGAGCTCTGAATAACTTAAATGTTTGCTAAATGCTTTTAGGGAAAAAGTATTTCAGGCTGACGACTATAGGTAAGCCAATAATTGTTGAGTTGGAAATGCTCATAAATTCGTATTTCTTTATAATTTTATTTTGCTAAAATACTGTTAGGCCAAGCGCTTGGTACGCTAAGTGCCTGTTAGGCAGAAAACTTTTGGGCAATATGTAGGTCCTAATAAAGTATGTTAAACGCCTTTAAGCTAAAGGCTTTCAGGCAAAACACTTGTTTGGGAAAACGCTGTAAACTTGCTATAGGCTGTCCACGGTAAAGTGAGCACTTTTGAGGCCCTAATTACTTTTTCATTTCAGCCATTTTTAATACCTTAACCACCTTATAAAATAAATATTTTAATCTAAATATTAAACACAGCATGTATATTCCACCGGACTCGGAAGTTAACGTCTAAGGTTAAAATAAAATATATTTATTGGCTATTATTCCAAATGAGGGGGGTTTCAAAATTGCTCACTTAACCGTTTATAGCCTATTGTTATAACGATTTTAGGCTAAGTGCCTATACAAGCTTATGTTAAGACCTTGCGACTGAGCGGTGTAGTCGGTATCAGTGTGATGTGTATTATGCTACCTGGCCGGGGGACATGGTCAGAGAATGGATAGTTACACGGTATTTATAGTCTGCATTACAACATACGGTATACGTATTCCTACCACTAACAAACCAAGGAAACGATTAAAATATATTCTCATGCTTTCACACCCCTTGTTTCCGCTGGTGCATAGATTGTCATGTGTGGTTTCTATGTTCATGTTGACTATTATTAGAGACCTGAAAAATTCGCGAGTTAAATTACCTGTAGGCTATACTCCATTGTCGTGTAAAATAACGCAAATATCGCTGTTCATTGGTTGCTTGTTGTATTAGCGGAATACGGTGATTCGGTCTGCATTTTATTGTGTGTTTGTTATTGGCTGAGAGTTGTCCAGGAGGTGTAATTTAACGGGTTGGCCAATAGAATAAGCAATACAAACGTACGAGGTTTTGAATTCTAGCTTGTCCCGAAATGAAACAGCGAATTTTTTCAGGTCTCTAACTATTATTACTGACAACAGGTAATTCTAAAAGTCTTCACTTTGTATGTAATCCACTAGTGCATGTTTCGTCCAAACTATCTGTACGACCTTAAAGTAGCTGCGTCGACTAGAGTGAGGTATGGGGGAGGAAGGCATATGTTGTGTTTTACACTGAAGAACCACAAAAAAACAGGTATTGGGGTGCGTATGCAAATACATAACAGAGGTATGGAACCAATTAGAGTAACGCGATGCGGTCGCCAGCGCCTATATAAGACAACAAGCGTTTGGCAAAGTTGCTAGATCGGTTACTGCTGCTACAATGACATGTTATCAAGATTTAAGTGAGTTTGAACGTGGTGTTATAGTCGACGCACGAGAGATGGGACATAGCATCTCCGAGGTAGCGATAACATTTGGATGTTCACGTACGACCATTTCACGAGTGTACCGTGAATATCGGGAATCCGGTAAAACATCAAATCTTCGACATCGCTGCGGCCGGAAAAAGATCGTGAACGAACGGGACAAACGACGACTGACGAGAATCATTAAACGTGACAGACGTGCAAGCCTTTCTCAAATTGGCGCAGATTTCAATGCCTCCTGCATACCTTCAGACATTAGTCGAGTCCATGCCACGTCGTCTTGCGGCACTTCTGCGTGCTCGCGGGGGCCTACACGATATTATGCAGGTGTACCAGTTTTTTTTGGCTCTTCAGTGTACATATTTCCTGGGGTTCTACATGAGTTTGTCAAGGGGAATGAGAAAATTAGTTATTTAGAATGCCTATTAAGAGAAACGCATGTAGCTGGAAAACCTGTAATCGAAACTACAGTGATTCAAACGCCTGCGCAAGACTAATCAATGGCGGCTACATAGATTTAGGCTAAACAATTTTACTCTCAAACGCAACAACCACTTGCTGAATATGTGTTGTGGCTCAGCAAGATTGTTTTACGCATTCGTAGTTGGATGACTGTCGTTACTGTTTCTGGTGGAACACACGTAAAAGAGCCGTTCCAATAGAGTGAGAGTGTTAATATTGTAATGCCCAAATCGCATCAACCAATTACTTGAGTGTGGTAGATTCACGTCTTGTTTTCATAACTTCGACTAAATTGATTGCTAATGGTAAAATTGTTCCCGAATGACAATATTCTCTTCATTATGTTTTGATAAAACATTACCGACATAAAACGATNTGGTTTTCATAACTTCGACTAAATTGATTACTAATGGTAAAATTGTTCCCGAATGACAATATTCTCTTCATTATGTTTTGATAAAACATTACCGACATAAAACGATATATGCTTTAAAATATTCATTTTTCTAGGATATGTATAATGTTTGTAAGGACATGTAATATATATTTTTAAGTTTTGCGTAAATTTGTATGTATATCTGGATACATAATACTTAATAATGCAGATATTAAACAACCCCTCGTACCGCAAATCCTAGACACACACTGCCAGAAAAATGACGTCACTGGCTTAGCATCATAGTGCAACGTCGTTTGCCATTTAGTGCCTGGTCATTTACTTGCCAGGTGACAACAAAAACTAAATTGAGTTGTTCGCAGGATGCAGTAGCCAATCAGACAAAATGCCTCCTCTATAGAGAAGAACACGGGTTAGGCCTGGTTCACGCAAGCCACGTTTATCTAATGAATCACGCTCTCATATAGTATTGTTTTCTCGTGTGTTTTGCGACAGAATTTTTTATTTTTCTCTAATATTATCGTAAATAAAAATATTTTGTGTACATACTCCGATGCCTGATCAAAAATGTGCTAGTTTTGTCATGTTCTTGGTATAACTTTGCCAAGTTTAAGTAGGGCATTAAGTTGAGAATTTTGACGTGTATAACGAGCTTTTTCCATCCGCGTTCGATGCAGATGTATATTCATGATAAACTAGAAATGTATAGCTTTTGTCCACTATGACATAAGAACCAGTTCCCCAGGCCTCTGCTTTACCGCTTTCCACATTACCATTGGTCCACGCTACATCAGACGCACTTGCTATAATATACAGTGCTCATTAGAGGTCGGCTGTCTGCCGATATAATGCGGGGCTTACAGCATGCCATTCAAACGTCCTATCTTCCGTTACATATAGGTCTATATTATCTCAATTCAATACACCGTGTTCGTATGGGTTCCTATACAGTTTCAGTAGTGACCACATAACATTAAATCGCAGTGGGCGCCATGAAATATCCTCGCGACATAATATTACGTCGTTACTGTCTTCAAAGAATGCTAACGTAGTAACATTATGGCATACTGTATATAACTCTGTTGAATTCAGAGGATGTCAGATGACGTTGGCAGCAGTTGTTATATTTCTCAGCGAAGCAAAACATTTCATATCTCTGTAGGTTCTCTCTGGGCGCATATTATATGTGCCTCTGTTTTACACGACCATATTATTCGATTTCTATTAGTGTTGCAAACCCTCTAGGTATTTGTTTTTTTGTTTTTAAATCTTGCACAACCAAATGAGTTGAGACTGCAGAAGCGCCGGAATGCAAGGGCGTGCGGAAACGGGAGATATTCGAGAAAACCCGCCGACCATCGTAGAAGTGTGTGCGAAGCAGCTACCGCGCGGACCGTGCCAAGTCACCGATGGTGCATCTCCGCGCGCTTGCGCAATGAAGCAGTGGGCGAGAGCAGGCCACGCCCCTTCGACGCCGCTCGTCGTGACGTCATTGCTACCTCTCGGCTCCCGAGCACAGCTGACGTAATGACCAGGTGTGCTGCTGGCCGGATGAACCCCCGCGTTCGTTCCCACATTCATTTACACTTTCGACTTTTGCAAATGAGATGTTTTCTGGTGCGCGCTGTACTTGAGAGGACAAGTAACTTACTTTATCATCATAACCGACAAGCTGCGGGCTTTGTGTTTGGTGATCAGCGATGTGAGTCAGTCATAACTTACCCCAGCAGTACTAGCATAGTTTACGAATTTGGTTGCTCACGCGGAAGATAATTGGGCATAAAATATAATAATTGCGTGTGGGGAGTGCACCCAGGGTAAGGCAACACCCTCCGAGTGACGGTCTTTCCAGCTGGGACCGGTAGGTGACCTTCATCCCCGAGCACGACTGAAATGAAACCCTAGAACGGAGCGGCGCTGGAATGCAAGGGTGGGGGAAACGGGAGGACCCCGAGAAAGCCCGTCGGCAAGCGGCATCGTCCAGCACGATTCCCACATGCGAAGATCCAGGAGTGAACCCGCCGGGGATCGAACCCGGATCGCCGCGGTGGTGAGGCGAGCGCCCTGGCCACTATGCCACCGCTGCCCCATTGGGCATAGAGCCTAGCAATGTAAAGTACCGGCCAAATATAACCTTTACGTGCGACGTGTGCACATTTGTCTACACTAGCATAAAAGTACTAAGCATACAGAAGCGAAACGATCGCTTGCACCGCCAACTCCGGCCGCACACGCCAGAGAGATGGCGCCAGCGCATGTGAACCTACTCGCCAGCCGGCAGCCGGCATGTCGCAGCATGTAGTAGGAAGTCAGAGCAATGCCCGTTCTCAGAGACACGCGCAGCCAATCAGAGGAAGCATATGCCCACATCAAAGGAACCGCCACGCCAGTTCGCCACTGTGTACTTACCTACGGTGTGACTCCCCAGCAACGTATAGTCTATTCACGGTTTCTTCACACTTTTTAAATCAAACCTTTGAAAAATCACCCCGTGTACGACGCGTTTAATTATTTCCTAAATACGCCATGTCTCACATCAGTGTTATACTTCTGTTAACATAAAAGTATGTTATTTATTCGTTAATTTAAAGTTCAAATTATATTTTATTTATAAATTATATTTTTTTATTTATAATAAATATGAATAAAACAGTGAGAAAACATGTGTGTTGGTAGCGCTTAGTAAGAAATAGTACTCATGCAAAATATTACTACAACTGAGTGCGCACGGATTCGGTGCGTTGTCCTTTGGTGTTATTTTCAAGAAATAGTTGAGTTTCGTTTGCACGAAGCGCAGGAATATCCTGGAAGTAGAACTTTAGCAGGACTTCAGAAAAGTTTGAAGTAACCGTGAATAGATTATAGCTGTGATTCCGGCCGCCCGAGAGAGAACCGCGTTGGCGCAGTGGTCAGGCCGCTCGCCTCCCACCAAGGAGAACCGGGTTCGATTCCCGGTGGAGTTCGTTCCCTGGATCTTCGCATGCGGGAATCTTGCCGGACGATGCCGCTCGCCGGTGGGGTTTTTCTCTGATATCTGCCGTTTCCCCCGCCTTTTCATTCCGGCGCCTCTCCATACTCACCTCACTTCACCTCCTTCATCATCTCTCAAGACCTCGATGTTAAGAGTCGCTCAGATATCTCTCCTTTCTCTCCGCCCGCCCAAGATTCGCGGGTTGACAGGCACGCTCACTTTGATCTGAACGTCGACCTGGCATTCTAGGGCACGTCTCACACTTGAATAAACATCTTGAAAGTGATTTTTGTTTTTAAATCCCGTCAGCCTGCAACCCCAGAATAGGCCACAGTGTCTGATCTAAGATGATGGACCACTCCTAATGACTCACGTTTAGGTACATTGCATTGTTAGAGACGATGATTCACCGCGGAGAAAAACTGACTGTTTGCTGCGATTTAACGTACCGTTCGCATGTCCGATAGTTTTCTTTCCTCATTGGCTGTCATGCACGTGTGATACTCGAAAACAGAACGTTTGTGATTGACGTGCAAAAAAAACTTAGCGGAATCAAAAACTTGACCATCCAATCATAAACAGACAAAACTGACGAGGGGTGTTATCGAAGCTATGTTGACTCAAAATATTTTCGCGATTTTCCAGTTTCTCCATGCATATTTCGTGCAGGCGATGTTTTGTCTAAAAGTAATGTGAGCGCTGATTAACCCTTTCAGGCCTAATTTAGTTTGTGGTGTGAAGTGTTGGGAATAATAAACAGTTTGATACGCGCTGTGCTCAAGCCGGCACATCACCAGTTTCGTCGCCACGACCAAAGAGTTGCATAGGTTTTGTGTTTGGCTCTAGGGATGTGAACCATTCATACTTCAATGCAGTGGCGTTGTTTACGAGTCAGTCATCCACAAGGGAGATCATTGGGCATCGATTTTCACAGAGCTTGGTACAGGCAAAAAAAAACTCTGTATGCGTTATGTACACAATTGCGTACGATGGGTCTGAATTTTTTTTAAGTATGTCGTAGGCACAACCATTAATTACTTCAACTTTGGTCACCCTTTGTGTGAGAAACTGTGTCCTTATTTGCTTGATCCAGTGAAAATTTTGCTATTCATGTACTAAACTAACGTGATCAGTCTGCAAAAACACTACGCCATATCAAAATAAATCAATTATAAAAGCCAGAAGAAGCGGTAGTGTTTTGAAAAACATCCGACATTAACAATTTTTATATTTTGAAATAACATACTTCCCTTTGGTGAGCTCTCATGCATTAAATATAAATTGTTGTTCTGATAAGAGGTTTTAGTTTTTTTTTTTTTTTCAAAAGTAATCCATTGTCTGAGGGTCACAAACGTAAATTAAATTAATAATTACAATCTAGCTTCAGATGTAATAATTACTCAATATACACTACATTTGTGCAATTAAAAATATTATACTGAATAACTGCTCAATGTTTCGCCAGAATTCAACGAATAAATGTAGGTACACCGCTCGGAAGAATGGAGGCATGTGTTTTCTCCCAATCTAAAATACAGCGTGACCAGTTACAAAACACTCTTATATCTCCTGCCACCGGAGTCATTACTTTGAAATATGCTGACTATAGCTCTCTTGTACGGTGCGTGGGCACGGAGTGACGTTTCGGACAATTAACTTCGGGCTTAATTGCGCTACGGTGGCCCGCAGAGACGATCATCTTCCAGGAAGTGGAGATGTGTTTCTCGAGCGGACCTCTGGAAGCTCTCCGCTGCTCGGATCCAGCACTACGTAATTAACAGCTCCCGAAGTTCTTGAACACCGTAATGAACGACGTAAAAGTGGCTCCTGCTTAACCCGCAATGAAGCAAAGCTGTGGGTTTTGGACGGGAGCGCTGAACAACCAGCCCAGGGCACCGCGCACGGTAGCTGCAGGCACGATTGGTCGGCTCACAACCTGTTGTAAACATGCGTATTAGCGCTGCGTAGTCAAACAGTTAGCCNATGCGTATTAGCGCTGCGTAGTCAAACAGTTAACTGCCTCATCAGCGTCTCAAGAGGTCACAGGTTTGATGCCAACCTTTTGTCCAGTTCTTTTTTTTACCACGTGGTTCCTCCTCCGTGTTGCAAAAAAAAATCCTTAAGGTTCCCGCCTACCTAGTGCTTCAAATGCTTTGCAGTGTGTTTTAAATTCAGTTTTTTTTTACAAAACTATTAAACGTGAGTTCAGTGTGCTCATTTACAAAAAGAAAACATACCTTACAAAATGTATNCGCTGAACAACCAGCCCAGGGCACCGCGCACGGTAGCTGCAGGCACGATTGGTCGGCTCACAACCTGTTGTAAACACGCGTATTAGCGCTGCGTAGTCAAACAGTTAGCCAGCCAGCGTGCCTGGTCACTGCCTCATCAGCGTCTCAAGAGGTCACAGGTTTGATGCCAACCTTTTGTCCAGTTCTTTTTTTTACCACGTGGTTCCTCCTCCGTGTTGCAAAAAAAAATCCTTAAGGTTCCCGCCTACCTAGTGCTTCAAATGCTTTGCAGTGTGTTTTAAATTCAGTTTTTTTTACAAAACTATTAAACGTGAGTTCAGTGTGCTCATTTACAAAAAGAAAACATACCTTACAAAATGTATNGTTTTTTTTACAAAACTATTAAACGTGAGTTCAGTGTGCTCATTTACAAAAAGAAAACATACCTTACAAAATGTATTTTAATTACTTTCTGATCATCAAACACATAATAAACTCAATTTTGAAGCACTGAAACATTGCTACAAAATAGCTTTTTCATAGTGCTGTATCTCGAAATGGTTGGGTCTGACACAGACAGGTACCCGAGGTACCTGCATTGAACATTGCTTAATGCGTTCCACCAATAAAATAATAGGCTAACAGCACTGAAAGAATAAATTTTTTAGTTGCCACAAAAAACTGTTTGGTAGATGCTTTCCAAGGCGAAATTTTGTTGCTGGTAAAAAAACAGACTGTGGTGCTCAATAACACGTAGATTGACAAGTACCATCGCTAACATATTTGTTTACTAACCATAAATTCATTGGCTGCTACCAAAATATTCAGCTGGCAGCAATAGCATTAATGTCATCCATAGTAATAACATTTTGCTGCGACTGCAAAACTACATCCATTATATTATGCGCGTGCGCTCTGGCTGGCATATTCGAAGTGGACACCTTCTGCCTGGCCACAACGCCATATTTTTCCGTGTTCGTTTCTTTGCATGATATTACTGACTAATTCATGAGGAATATTCTTAAGAACATCTTATACCATTCCTTTATTCTAAATAAGTAAATGTTACACGTAAATGATTCCAGAACATTAACTTTCCATAAGGCGAAGTGTGCAGGCCTTGCGCGTTATGTTATCCACGTGCTCCGGACAGTCTGTTAACGCCGAGCAAGGTGGAGCAACGGTAACACACTGAGCTCGCACGTGAGATGCCCAGCTCCTGACGAATATTTATTTTAGTTGTTAATTGTTGGTGACCACAAACGTCATTTTATAGTTGTCACTAAATACTGTAATAACAACAATTTTTTGTTGGTGCTAATAAATATTATGTGATATCTGTATTGATACAAGAACTAAGTTCTGCGCGTACTGGCGATGGCGCAACTTCTCGGCCTTCAAACGCGGTAATAGCTCCAGGTAGGCGAGACCCTGAAATATTCTCCATTTCACTTCCTCGCCCAGTAGTAAAGACTCTTATCATCTCGAGAAATAATTCCAGGATAGTTTCTCAGGCGTCACATGACCTCCGTTCATCCTAAACGCCCTGCAGAACTCTGAGCCAATAACGAACACTCAACAACCGGGAGGTTTAATTCTGTGTGGCCGAGTGTACCAGGAAAATGAGTTATGTCTGGACCAGCGGCCAGTAAACAAAGACTTCTGCTCAAGCGCGTAAAGGACCCTGGTAGTAGTTAGAAATAGTAGGTTCTGGCCCACCAGGTTGCAGATTGGGGTGCTAGGGTGCACGGCGGCCATCTCAGATGACATCGTGCTGAAACCTCCTGCTCTGTCATTCCTCGTCAGCAGCGTCTATCTTGTTTTTGCCTCGGAATTTCCCTTCCTGTCTCTCTATCTCCCACGCCCATTCTCTCTCGCATACTCTTTCCATCGGTTTTCTCAGATTCCTTCTGGTCTACTTTTTTCTCTCTTGCCATCTTGTCTCCCGTCCCTTTCCAATCTCTTGCTTTTACGTCCACCATCTTTAACTCTCGCAGCTGCTGGCAGTTGGCAGCTGTAGGCGGCCATCTTTAATTCTCACTGCGTAGTATCGAGTATAAGACNATTCTCTCTCGCATACTCTTTCCATCGGTTTTCTCAGATTCCTTCTGGTCTACTTTTTTCTCTCTTGCCATCTTGTCCCCCGTCCCTTTCCAATCTCTTGCTTTTACGTCCACCATCTTTAACTCTCGCAGCTGCTGGCAGTTGGCAGCTGTAGGCGGCCATCTTTAATTCTCACTGCGTAGTGTCGAGTATAAGATGAGACATCCCTCTTCGCTCTCGTTGTGACACAGAATGTATACACCAACCGGAAATCCGATGCCATGTCCCACCTCCACAGTGGTATCTGCCATCATCGTCACACTCCATAGTCCACGTCCTTAGCAGCAGTGCGTTCAAGGACGGAAATGCCCAGCCTAGCCTGCACATATCACAAACGTGTTTAGTTTTTGTGTACTGAGGTTTCAAGGTTCTTAATGACGGGCAGCTGTATTCTGACTGCAGATCGCATAGTGTTACATTCGCATCACAATAAATGCTCAACCATAGACCGATGAGAGTATTTACTTTATTTCTTCTCCTAACACTCCCAATGCAATGGCGGTTTTTATATATAAAGTCGGGGCCTGTCCATATATTTTTTTCCGAATGCCAGGATGGTAATAACTATATACGTATTCGGCATTAAACATCCTCCTTTCCTAGATGTCGCAGTTGTCTTGTGGTCAAGTCGCTCGACTGCTGACCCAAGCTGTGTCGGAACGATCCCATATGCCTCCAGCATTTTAGAGTTCCGAAACAACAACCAACTAAAAAATATTCCAACGCTCCTAGCGACCACCGATTGAACTAAACTGACTGATGCTAGCGCGCCCCTGCAGGTGAAGAGTAGGCTAACATACAAAATGGCCGCATCGATATCAGTGCTCCTAGCTGAGAATGGTAGAACTTAGCACACTCTGGTGGTGGGCGCAAGAATTAAAGATAGCCGTCTACAGCAGCTGATTGCCGGCAGCCGCGGGATTTAAATATGGAGGACGTAAAAAGCAAGATAGTGGGAGAAAGGGGTGGGAGGCATGAAGGTAAGAGAGAAAAAAGGAAACCAGAAGGAATATGAGAAAATCAAGGGATAGAATGCAAGAGAGAGAAAAGGAATGACAGAGAATGAGAAAAAAATCGTAATGCCAGAGCATTAGATAAAAAAATATAGGAATGCACGAGCATGAAGAGACAAGGTGGAATTATAGAGCAGGAGGTTGGAAATAGAGAAAAAAGGGAATTTCCGAGTGAAAAACAAGATGGACGCTGCCAACGAGAAATTACAGAGCAGGAGGTATTGGCGCGATGTCATCCAATATGGCCGCCGTGGCTCCTCGGTTCCCCAGCCTGCAGCCTGATGCCAGCTACTCCTGATGTCTATCACGTTATCGTTTTATAACACGGAATGGTAGCGTCTCTAGAAGGGGACGAAACATTTCTTAAATTAACTTCACAACAAAATAGACTCTAAGCGCGCGTACGTTTTAAGCCACCTTTGCAAGTAGATTGCAATTTATTAAACTATACAACATTTTTCTTAATTTTACTGCGAAGTTCTTCGTAGATTCACATAACTTTGTAAAAGCACAATAATATATTTTTTTAAACTGTCTTCTTTGTAACATTACAAGAGCCGTACTTGTAAAATATGAAGAACAATTTTGTAATGATCGAGAATCTTTTTAAGTCGCGAGGAGAAAGTTACAGACAATTACATTATCTGATAATACTTCACTTAAAACAAATTAATGCATTTACGAATTAACTGCTAAATTCGGAGGATGTTTTCTTGTAACATTCTTTCGAGTGTAAAATTTAATTGGCTTTTGCTGTATTTTCCCAGGAAAGATAAGCTCATGCGATCACACTGCTTTGTGTATTACCCCCACCCAGTAATTTATGCAGGCCACCTAATAGACGGTAAAGATAAATTTTTGGTTTGCATTTTGCAAGGCCAGTAGCTGTCATCCAGACGTAAAGTTCATAAAATAATATAGTGTACAATTATAAAACTACAACTACACAATTATTCAACCCACCTGCTGTTTCTGAATTGCAGAAATTGCCTAAATTACAAACTCCAATCCTATCCAAGAGGCGAAATTATTATATTATGCCCGAATTAATGAAATACAATTTATAAAACTAAAACAAGATCATAGCACGTAAGATGAAGTGATCTTGTGGTAAAGTGCTTTGCGTTGGAAATCGAAGAATGTGGGTTCGAACATAGGCTGTTATGAGAATGACGAAAATAACATATTTCTAACAATCCACTATCAGGATTACTTGTCATACCCTGTAAATCCAATCTATACAATAGAGAAATCAAAACATAACTTTCTTGACATTGCATAACTTGTTTAACATAAAAATAATCTGCCTTATAAACGTCCGTACTAAATCCTCCTATATTCCTAAATATCTTCCTTGGATAGTATCTCCTCCTTCTGTAATGTCTTCGTGGCATGTTGAACCACTGTTATTGGTTAGGTCACTTAGGATATGATGATTTTCAAATCATTTTATTTGTAAATATTAAAAAAATATTTGTGATGAAACCACAAATTATCTCAATAATGTTTTCCTGACAGGTAGGAACTGGAAAATTTCGCGAAGTTATTTTAGATCAAGCTAGTATTTAGACACGTGTATCGTTCTACTGCATTTACAGTTGAAGCATATTTGATCAGAAATGACCAGGATAAACTCTGAACCAGTGACACACTTGAAGGTCCGAATCACGTATCACCTAGCCTAAGATGTAAATATCTTCCCACTGAGGCAACAACCAATGAACAGAAAGAAGGCCGAGACTCGGAAGTACATAGGATAGTGGAGTCTGTCCTACATGTCTTCCATATCACGATATTTTTCTATCCATAGTGATATTAAATACGCAATCTATGACATATTGATGGGTAATAAGACTCGTCCTTCAGTAAGCCAATTGAACGTAACAAGTATACAAAATTTTGATACCCTGAGCTCAGATCGAGAATTAATGTTAAATTGCAATGTTTTTAATAAGTTTTTTTGGTTTAAAACTTTTATTACTTAATAAATAACTTTTAATTAAAATTAAGTTAATTTATAGTCTTATGTGACTGGATAAACGTAAGACACGTTGACTGTGAAACGCACTTTCCAGGCACGTGTTCATCGTAGATGTTTTCTTTAACGCGTACCTACCCTAAGGATGGGTTTACAACTAGAAAAATTATGACTTAAAATTATGCGTAACAGCCGATCGCGCACATGGGATAATATGTTTGATTTTAATCTGAGCCAATGAAAACTTCCTATAAGCGTGCCGTCTTTAAATTTTGTAGATAAGTAATCACCTAACCTCACACAACACAAGTGGCAATTAGACACGTCAATATTGAAGGTTTATATTTAATGGCAGTGTGACTATTTTTATTAGTTAAATGCACAACTATAATTGCAAATATGTTCGGACATTTGTAATTTAAATATATGTCGTTCTTGTTTATAATTATAAATACCAGTTTTCCACCAATATTACCTACTGCCATGCTTGTGTTTGTCACTGTCAAACTTTTTTTTTGCATGGCCAGCCTTGACATTGGATTTAGGGGGGGGGGGGTTACTACCCACGACCCACCTCTCCCCCAGGTGGACCTAACCGTGCTGTTTCGCCTGGCCAGTGGAGGCAATGACTGACGGCTAACGAACGACTGTGTAAATCTTAGTTTTAAGTAGCAAGTGAGAGCCATTATTGTTAAAATATTAAATTGGGAGGGTAAATTTTGGATTAATTATAAATTCGATTTATCCTACTAATATTATAAATGTGAAAGTCTGTGTGTGTAGGTTTGTTACGACTCAGATCCACAACGGCTGAACGGATTTTGATGAAATTTCGTATGTAGGTACTTCAGGTCATGGAATACGGCAAAGGATACTTTTTATCCCGGTAAATTGTACGAGTCATGTGGAATAACAACAAAACATAATTCTGCAAAGGCTGGGAACGTGACCGAACTCACCTCCATAACGGCTGAACGGATTTTGATGAAATTTCGTATGTAGGTACTTTAGGTCATGGAATACGGCAAAGGATACTTTTTATCCCGGTAAATTGTACGAGTCATGTGGAATAACAACAAAACATAATTCTGCAAAGGCTGGGAACGTGACCGAACTCACCTCCATAACGGCTGAACGGATTTTGATGAAATTTCGTATGTAGGTACTTTAGGTCATGGAATACGGCAAAGGATACTTTTTATCCCGGTAAATTGTACGAGTCATGTGGAATAACAACAAAACATAATTCTGCAAAGGCTGGGAACGTGACCGAACTCACCTCCATAACGGCTGAACGGATTTTGATGAAATTTCGTATGTAGGTACTTTAGGTCATGGAATACGGCAAAGGATACTTTTTATCCCGGTAAATTGTACGAGTCATGTGGAATAACAACAAAACATAATTCTGCAAAGGCTGGGAACGTGACCGAACTCACCTCCATAACGGCTGAACGGATTTTGATGAAATTTCGTATGTAGGTACTTTAGGTCATGGAATACGGCAAAGGATACTTTTTATCCCGGTAAATTGTACGAGTCATGTGGAATAACAACAAAACGTAATTCTGCAATGGCTGGGAACGTGACCAAAATATTTTTTTTCCTCTGGTGTCAGAGTTTATCAGGCCACCCAAGGACCTCTGAAATGTCTTAACGACTGCTTTACATCGATAACAACCGGGACCGAATATTTAACGTGCCCTCCGAAACCCGGAAGCGCTCAGATGTTATGCCAGTAAACGCGCACCCATTTAAATGTGTGCCGCTGAGAACGTTGCTTAACTTTGGTTATCAATTAAGATCCCTCAGCCAAGCGCAAAAATTAGTACCTAGGTACATTTATTTCTAAAGTTACAACTTGATGAAACTCACGTTTTGATTTTCATACATCGACGCTGGAAAGCGAAAGNTGAAACTCACGTTTTGATTTTCATACATCGACGCTGGAAAGCGAAAGTGTGGTAACTACGCGATAGTTGCACAGATACACTCCAAAAACAATACCCTACTTCTTGGCTATCGGATAAAAAATATTTCCTTACCTTTTGGTTGCCGTAATCTGTTAAAAACCTAGGCCAACATAGTATAATAATTTTATCATTCTGTCTTCACATAAATTAATTGTCTTTTCGCAATTTATTAATTAGTGTATCACTGCAAAACTCAATTGCACCTGTGCGAAGCCGGGCCTGTTCGCTAGTTACAAATTAAGTGTAAAATTATTATCAGGTAAATTTTTTTATATAAGAACTTCATCCTTGAAAGAATCTGGCTACGCCTACAGGCTTTGAAAAATTGTAAGAATATTTTGCATAATATATTAAATATAATTATTTATTGGATGTCTAAAGGAAAACCAGACACACGTACGACCTGTCCAGATCTGTCATGAGGTAGGACATTGAACCACGCAGTCTCGTTCCTTCAGCACACGCCATGGTTCTGGAGTTAACGCACTGCGTTCGCGAAGGCGCGCTAAGGGCTTATTCACAACGTGCAGTCGGCAGTCGGAGTTGGTTCATCTTTATCTTCGACTGCCGACTGCCGAAAATTTCCAACCAATCAGATGTCGCGCTCGCGATCACATGATGTAAACAAATATTTTTTTTGCAGGACTGTTTATTATTTGTATTTTGATAGTGTGCGGGTTGACTTCACTAGATATTAAACGCAATTATGGAAGGTGATCATTCAGTGACGGAAATCTTAATTTATCTCGTAAAAGAAAGGCCTTGGCTGATTACCTGTACAAACAGATCGTCTCATGATGTGTAAAGTACCGGTACATAACCCTAAAATATTTAATTAAAATTATTTTTGGTAATTTACAAACTTTAGCTTAACGAATTACATCAGTTGTGTTTTGGTTTATGGATCTTATGGGGCTAGAAGATCGTTTTCCCAGTGTTTCGTCTTTCCAAAACTAAACCAGCAGTGTTTACAAACAATACTTCAGAATCATGGACTGCACATTGTGAATTGCATTCGACTGCCGACCGCGCATTGTGAATGAGCCCTGAGCCGCTGACAGCGAACTGGAAGACGAGCTGGCTCGGTCGCCTTGAGGTGCAGCAGAAGACAAGACACGCGGGTACCAGCAACCTTTCCCCCGCCCACCCGCCGGCCTTGACTCACATACGCGCGCTTCTCGACGCCTCGCCTTACGTCCTCGGGACATGGCAGCCGTGCCTGGCTGCTTTCCTCTTGTCCTAGGCGCCGACACCCTCCCTTCCAGTCTCTCCTTAATGTATGGTTTCAGGTGCTGCTACCGAGTAGTATTTTGGCGTGTGCTGTACTAGCACACGCTCCAGCCTGCCAACCAGTGAAGTTCGGTTTTGGCGCGCAAGAGAAATTGGATGAACTGTTCACAAACCAGAGCTGTATAAACTTCTACAGATCACGTTAGCCAAAGGGAATAATGGCCTTGCATTAGTCAGTGAGTCTTACCATGTACAGTTTAATTTTATGCTACTGAGTTCAAAATATAGTTATTTTGAAAAATTTTAAATGGAAATTTGTTATGAAGTTCGGTCGTAACTTAATTAAAATTTTTGAGGCAATATTTAAAGCCGAAATAGCCAGAAGATAAACCCTTAGACAGATGAACCAAACGTAGGATTTGAAAGAAATTACAAAGTTACATTATTGTGATTTTGGTAAACACTTCAGCTGAAACCAAATATTGTGTTAAAAAACTCTTGGAAATATTCATAAATAAAAATTTTAAGGTAAAATTTTCATAAAAGAAAAAGAAAGACTATGAAAGTAATTTTTTCTTGTTTGATATTTTTTTTTGTTTTCATTGATAATATGTCTTGCGACTATATATTATCCTAAAAAAAAGGCTTTCCAACAGCCTTAAGGAGCCTCCATTGCAGAAAAAAAAATTACGCCTCAAGGTCCCGTTCGCCCTTAAGAATGCATTGCGGCGGCGATGGAAGATAGCATGAACAAGCTTCGCGAGTTTGTTCTGTTTATTCAGGATTTTAAGAGGTAACTATGGTGTTTTAGTATAACAATCTGTTTAAACAAGATACAGCATTGTCACTGCTGTTGAAAACACTGATTTACAGAAGAATAAATATCGTAAACAGAGTGCTACTTACAGAGATTTTTGCTTATTTTTGTTTCTTTTCAACGACCACGCCTATATTTCAATGTCCAAATTTATAAATTGGCAACAAAACATAAACTTTCATTTCTATCCTATTGTATTTCTATTTACANTAAACGTTACCATAACAATAACATTACGTCTACAACTCACGTTAATAAGAAAGACAAGGAGGGTCGGTTTTATAAAGGAGAATTATATTATGCAATCACTGTATTTTGGTGATATATAAAGGCTCACCCCATTGTTCGACCTGATGAAAACGTGGAAAACGGATTAGGGAACTGGGTTGATTTTTTTTTTCGTGACACGCTTATATTTTATTTATTTCAATTATTAAATATTACGTTTTTACGTATATTGTTATTAAGTCACGCAACGGTGTTATTGTTGCTTTCAACTTCCAAACACTTGGAATTGTAGTTTTAATTTCTAGCCTTATCCTATGACTTAACAGGTACTAAAAGTTGCACAAATCAGTCAAAAAATCATATTATAAATACAACAATAACAGCTCACAGTTATGAAAACATATCATGCATATTTTCTTGGAACAGTTCTAAAAAAAAAATCCCACACTGCGAAATGTGTCAATATAATATTTTTTCAAAGTAGAAGATTGAAACGTTTATTTAAATGTTGAGATGCTGCAGAAAGTATTGAAAAAAAAAAACATAGGGAAAGTTATACTTAGTGTTGGCTACACTATTCACTGATACAAGTGATGGGGGCCTGGTCGTATAACTGGTGACCGTGTTACTAGCAGCTCGGTACAGTTCCATCACACTGCCAAATAGACCGTCGCACAAAATTAAAGTTAATGATGGGAAATTCAATTTGAGTATATTAAAACGTATATTCAAAATTGAGGAAATGGGTTTTCCTCGGTTAGGAGGGTTCACAGGAATGCAGAAGTTGGGAAAAAAATTCCGGAAGGGAGTAAATTCTCGCTCCTTCCCTTTCAGTTCGAAGGCGGTTTTATCCAGTTAATGTTTGTTGTCGATTAATTATGTAGAAAACTAATTCCGCAGACTTTATTTTTGCAATTAATTGTTTTCAAATACTTGTTTTTGCTTTATTTTTTATTCGAATACGCGTAACTGAACGGAATAAAAATGTAGAATTAAGGTGAGTCAGTTTGTTGACGAGAGTGTATAATGTTTGTATTTGTATCCGTGAGCCCGGGCTGTAAGTACTCGCTCCTAGATGGCAAAAGTCCACAATATTTCTTCCAGCGTCTAGCATACTGAGAGCGGTGGCGCTTGAGTTCCCTAAGCCTGGCTACTTCACGTCATTTGATCAGCGGCAGCTAGCACCTCGCTGACTGGCATGCACCATCCACATCTCGAGAGTTTTCTACAGTGCGCTTGCGCAGTAATGACGCAATCTCTTGTGACTGGTATATTTGTTGGCAAAATGATGTGAGTTTTCAGAGAATAGAAGTCAGTGTTTGGCCATTTTCGGTGTGGATACGCTCCCGAGCTTACGGATGTGCAGATATAAGTTTGCTATTCGCCATACCCTCAAGATCACATCATCCCGGCACTTAGATCGAAAAATGTTTTATTTCAGTAGTCAATATTAAGGTGCCTTTTGAGGAACATTAGACAAAACGACTAATTGCAATGTTTAAAGAAGAATTTCATTGTAGTAAATTTTTATATTTTTATTTTAACATGTTACCACTTATGGATAAGTTGCTTGCCTTCAAAAGACTTGAGAAATCAGTATTATGAAGGAATTGTACGTAAGGTTTGTAGAAGCTTTGATTAATGTTTGCTAAATTTGCGTGATCTTTTGTAGTTAGGTTACATGTATTGAGAGAGGTATTCTTATGATAAATATTTGTACTTGAAATTATGAATACTGAATGTATATCATATGTATATTGAGCATGTGGCTTATTGGCAGTCAAACTATATTGTATAATAATATATAGTAAATACATATTTTGCCATCTTGCTGTAATAGAATCCGAACAAGTGAAAACCACTTATTTTCTATGTTATATTTTTTAAACTGCACCAAGAAATAGGTGTAAAAATATTGAAATAAAATAATTTTTGACGACTTTGATAAATTCTCAAATTAAACCTTTGAAAAATCTCTTGAAGTATTACATGTTTGCTTGTTTCCTAAATAAGTCAGGTATTACAAGCGTGTTATACATGTGTTAAAATTAAATCATCTTATTTTTACTCAAATTGATATTTTATTTATATTCTATCAGTAAATTACAATATTTAATTTATAGTTAATATGAATAAAACAGGAAGAAAATGAGTGTGTTGGTAACGCTCAGTAAGAAATAATTCTTATACGAAATACCATTACTAGCCCAGTCATATTAGGGGTTTCACCTCGGAATGAAAGATAATAAGCTGTAAATTGGTATAAGCCTTTGTTTTGTCGTTCTTAATGTTGTCTCAAAAGTCACCAATGTTATCGTGTCCGCGTCTTAAGATATTGAAGGTCAAAGGTCATAAAAATCGGTTTTTCGCGAATATCTCGCTTTTTATTGCTTAAATAAGATTT
>NQII01001648.1:24149-100368 GCA_002778355.1 Clitarchus hookeri | reverse complement strand
GCACTTACATCAAGGCTGGGGTATTCTCTTAGTCATGAAGGACGGGCCGGAGAAGTTAGTCAGATCACAGGACGACAGGTTAAACTTCAAGTGCATGTTCATTATATTTACTTCGGCAGCTAGAACATAGTTTATTAGACTCTGCCTGGACCACTGGCGATACTTGACATGGGCCTTCAGGCAAAATATTTTAGGCCCCTTTCCACTCAATATTAGAGTGTTTTTGCATAGCAAGTACTTTAATTAATGTAGTCTTTTAGCAATTAATGCGAATGACAATAAAACTAAATTTTAGTTCGCGAAAGCAATTTTTCCACAACTAGAAACAATTTAATTGTATAAAATAATTAGTAAGATGGCAACGAATATATAAATTAATAGAATTGTACACAAACGGCTACAATTAAGAAAAGTACAAAATGAAAATATAATCACTAATTTTTTTTTATAATAATCGAAATGTTTCATAGCACTTTGTTATGATAACCTTTTCAGTAGTGGTCTATTTAAGTCCAGAGGCGTTTACCATCTAAGATCGACCGATAATTCTGATTGCAGAAGATGTGAAGGCATAAGGAAGTGATGAACGAGAACAGAACGGCGGTAATGCGGAACGTAAACAGCTCGTTGCGCGGTGGTGGGTCATGTCCTGCGCACTGCCCAAGTTTCAAAATAAGCGTACTTAACCAGCAGGACGAAAAGATTTATTCGCAGGCCAAAATTTAAACGGGTCGCATGCCCGCTTCCACATTTACGTTGGCTATTGGCCGCGTCCCTGTGTGAGAAGACAGTTCCTGCCTGCCGGGGCCATCACGATTAAGTTACTAGGAGAAATAACGCGTGTCATTCGCCGGCAGACACCTAAGGTGCGAGAAAGTTCAAATCATCTGACCACGAAATTGGTTATAAATAGAGGTATCTGTTTTTTTCGCGAAATTATTTCAAGAAAAGTTGTGTTTCGACGCACTTTAGTTCAGAACCACTTTCATGATCGGATCATTTGAACTGCTGCGCGTTTTATCTGTCTGTCCTCGCGCAAATGATATTAGCCTCCGCGTAAATCTTTTCTCGAAAAAAAAAAAAAAAAAAATGTGGCCCTAGTTATAAACTAACATGGTTTTCGGAGTATGACCAGCTTTTATATCTTTCCGCAAAAAAAAAAACAAGTGCCCCTAATAGCAAACCAAAATTTGCTGGCCCCCAAGGCTTCAGGGGGTTGCCCCTCCCCACTGCATTTCTAGTCTACGGAGTCGCAAGTTAGGCCAGTTCCCTGGACGACGGACTTGTAAGAAAACAAGGACGGAATCCCGGAGCTACCTAGACAAGAGTGAAACTGGCTACTCTCTGGAACAGCAGCCAATGAACATGCAACTGGAGACTTGAGTTCGCAGGAAACTGTGGGATTCCAGTCTACAGATCATTGCACGTCTTGAGCCAAGCACGCGTGTGAAAAATCTTTCTCCCTACTTTCTGGGAAACATGAAAGTCAAGACGAAGTAGCCCTAATATTTTAATTCCATTTAGATAAATATTTATTTTGAGAGTAAAGTAACTAATTGCGAAAATAGAAAGCGAAGTAATTATTTTGTGTACTATCAATGGCGTCACTTACTAAAGCTTCTTACAAACTTATATTCACTCAATATTCACGTAATTTAAATCTACCCAGGTCGGTACTGTCAAAAAAATTTCCAATATAACGCATTTTTCATGTCCAGATAAAAAAAAAAGTTGTATATATATATTTTCTGCTAAAAATGAAAACAATTTTAGTTCTCAATTTAAATACATTTTATTTTAACGGAATTCCTGTAACATCTTGATATTTAAGAACCACGAGGGAATACTTCTGCAGTCAAAAGAGAAAACGTATCTATGCAAACAAGAAATAATTATGCACATCCCGCAATATATCAAAAACTTCTGCTATGAGCGATCTCTATTACCGTTGTCTTACTTTTATTTCCATTAAAGTGTTAACTATGAAGGCTGAAATATATTCAATTGCTGAGTCTTCCCCTCCAACTGGTCGATGCATGGTGTTTTCTGCTTTCTGGTTGGCATAGCTGGTTCTCGGGTAATTTATCACTTTCGAAAGATTCGAATGAAAGTCTTTCTTTCCGTTATGTATTATTCCGCCTCTAGAAACAACTAACCTTTCTGTGGACTTAAAAACTAGTTAAACGCGTTGATCCAGTATAAATGGGGTATTGTTAAAAAACGTAAATTAGCCTATGCTACTTTCATCCTTTTTCTTACTTCAATGTGCGTAAAACTAAAATAAAAGTTTTTAATTTCAAAATAATTTAAATACTTCCCTCTAATACGACGTTAAGACACGGAACTACTTTATATAATTAGCTGCCAACATAATTCATAATTGGAAACACCGCAGTAAATCTACACTCTAAATCTGAATCAGTGAGAATTTCACTGTTTCAATCAGTTGACAGTATCTGACTGATTCAACAGTCACTTCAGTGAATTTAACTGATGAATCAGTCAGAAAATGTCAGTTTTCCTTCACTTATTGATTCCGTGACATTTTACACTGATTCACCAGTCATTTGTTTCACTGTTTTTCAGTGATTTGTTTTTTCACTGACGGATCAGTTAAACAGCGCGTATCAAGTGAAATAACAAAGCATAAACTAATAAAACCAATACAAAATATTCTCTAAAATGCGTTTCCTCTTTCAAAGCACCATTTTAAGAGATAGTGTGAACCTTTAGCCTTTCATTCCGTTTTTACGTCTTTCATTCCGTTTTCATTTAATCATCACAGCGCTCTGCATGAAGGTTTTAAACTACATATAATGTGGTAAAGAGAGTGCACTCATAGGCACTGTTCGTTTTAACAATCCTAACTGTACCAATTAAACCAAAAACAAAAGGTAAGGGCATACAATTAAAAAATACACGCTTTCTATTAAGACTTATAAGAAGTGTATTTTCTTCTTATTCGCAAAGTTGACTGGATAGCACAGATGGTAAGGTAACGGCTTGAAAGTGAAGTGACAGGGTGTATAAATTCAATTCCCGGCCACCTCCAATTATTTTTGTTTTGTTTGCTTTTCTCAATTACGGTAAATTGAAAAGTATAAATAGTAAAACTATCGTAAATACGATTATTTCTTGTAATTATTTGGCTAAATTCAATAAACACAATATTTTATTCTCCACTGCAGTTGGCCATCACTAATTAAATCAGTGAAACTTTGTCACTGAAACATACCGTGGTTTTCCACTCATTCTAAGTGGAGCCATTTTCACCGATTCTAGTAGTTGAATTTCACTGCGTATCAGTGATTTTCCACTGATTTTAATTTAGAGCGTATATACGTTACAATATGTGCAACAAAAGCTAGGGATATTTTATTTACAAAGACGGTTGTTAAAAGCTCAAGTGATACAATTTTTCTTGACATGCCTGTGGCTCTTGTCAATGCACGGCTAAGAGCTTCTGCCACACCTCACGGACGCGGGACCCGTCATATAAAAGATTTCTCTATGAATCCGTTAAAAATTATTTGACTGTTACTAAGGTAAGGTTTTTTAATGGCAGTAATGAAATAAAATATTAGTGTAAGTATACCGTTAAAAGTGGGCTCTGTTATATCCCCGTGTGATGCAACAAAACGAGAAAAAAATATTGAAGTGAAGAAGCTGTGAGTAATGGACTCCAATGTGAAACAATGAGGATACGTGTTTGATCGGGGAAAAAGATGGAGGCGTGGGCCTTTGACCTATTGATCACTTTCTATCGTGCGTCACCAGGGACGAGCTCCAGACTTCCTCGAACGGTGTATGACTGGGAGGCGGAGCGAAGATGATCCAACCTGCTGTTAACGTCCACTTTTACCTCGTGGGAACCCACTGGCGCGACGGGCAGTTCCCGTTGTCCCGGGAGAACTGTGACTCCTCGGCGACGTCACGGAACAACGCAGCGCTTCGTCGAGCCCCGACGCAGGCAAGTCAGAGCCTACGGGAACGCTCTGGGCGGATTGTCGTCATCCTCGTACGTCGGGTACGCAGACATCCGGGCTGTACCGGCGAAGTCGTAGCCTCGACTCTGATTGGCGTCCTCAAGACTGGGCTACAGCCGAGCTACAGCAAGATAGAAGGGTATCGGTGCTCCGCCCACTCATTTCTCCCTACTGTAAAATGTATAGTTACTCTTGGCTCCTTTGCTGACAGTCTCGTGTATGCAACGGGGGCTCATAGAACTGCTAACCCAAGTAGTGAGAACTTTACAAGGTTGGCACTGCTGAATTTCACTAGTATTATCGCTGGATACGGGTTGAAAATAATTTCGGTGAAAGTTCATCGTCCAGATGCAGCTGACAGGGTTCGAACCCTCGACCTTTCTAACGCGCGGCAGGAATACTATTGCGTCAATAAAAAAAACCAAGAGAATTGGAGAATTTATTTTTAAGCAAGTCCCTGAATTTTTGTAAAAACTTTTTTGACCAGTATGTTTTAAAATGGACTGAGACAAAAACCCATCAATTCCAACTTTCCGTGTACAGTCTACAGTGCATACAAAATAAACAACGTTTGTGGAAAGTAAAATTATAGAATTTACTTTTCTGCTAGCGCATGGATATGATAACCTTTTTTCTCGTTCACGTGGGAGAGGGCCGTGGTGTTGCAGCGGCTAGGGCGTTCGCCTACCACTTGGTTCTGGTTCGATTCCCGGCGGGGGTAGCTCCCGGTTTTTTCCGCACGTGGGGATCGTGCCGGGCGATAACATCGATCAGGTGGGTTTTCTCGGGGACCTCTCGTTTCCCCCCGTCTTTGCAATCCGGCGCTGCTCCACACTCGCCTCGCTTCACCTGAACCTCTCCACTGTCTCGTCGACGCGGGTCCCCACACGGGCTGGCGTGTGTCGGCGAGGGAAAGCTGGGCCGACACCTGACGTCCAGCGCGCATCTGCCGTCGCGGCGCCGGATTTCACCTCGACGCGACGTGTTCCGTCTGCAGCTGCCTCACGCCCGCGTCGCGACGCCCTTCACGCCCCGTCCTCATTTACTAACGAGATATTCATATAGTCCGTTCACTGTCACTTCTAACTTTTCTGAAGCCCTACTAAAGTTCTACTTCCAGAATATCCCTCCACCTCACACAAAAAAAGATTAATCAAGGTTTATTCTACTCACGTTGGGAACAAAACGACATTTCACATGGGAGAGTTTGGGATACGAAACATTTCCGCCGCTAGGTGCGAAAGTGTTCCAAACCGTAACTTTTAGTTAAAATTCTAAGCTACGCGAATAATCAAAGAGAAAGATTTTCTTAGTTGTGAAATTAATATTATATTTGATTTGTGATTATTGCAATTGTCCTGTTTTTTAACATGTAAAATAGAGAAAATTTGGTACACATGCGACATTGGCGCTTACCTAGTGGCAAAATTTGACCTTTTATCAACATTTTTACATTGATTTTCCCAACCTGTAGTAGTAGAAGGAACTATTTCTTACTTGGAATTACCCACATACCTGTTTTCTCACTGTTTTTATTCACGTTATTACAAATTAAATATTATAATGGGAAGGCAGCAAATAAGTAAAAATTATCATTTAACCAAAAATAAGGCACTTTTACCTTGTAAGGTGTATAAAACACTAGTGAAACACTACATATTTAGGAAATAACCAAACATGCCATACGTGGGGTAATTTTACAAATGTCAGATTCAAAAAAGTGTGAAGAAACCGCGGAAAGACGGTAACTACCGCTGCTGTTTTCATAAACACGCTCGCTGTCGAAAGTAAAGCCCGGCCATAGAGTAGTAAATAACACAGAGGTTAAACAGCCGCTTATACCGCGAACTACTGCCGTACATACCGTCACTGGCCAGTAACATGTCGGAACGTCGTTCTCCAATCAGCGCCTGATAAACTACTCGCCAGCCGGCAGCCCAGCCAGCATGGAAATACACTGAAGAGCAATAAAAAACTGGTATTGGCGTGCGTATGCAAATAACAGAGGTATGGTACCAATCAGAGTAACGCGATGCGGTCGACAACTAGATCGGTTACTGCTGCTACAATGGCAGGTTATCAAGATTTAAGTGAGTTTGAACAGGTGTTATAGTCGGCGCACGAAGAGATGGGACATAGTATCTCCGAGGTAGCGATAACATGCGACACCTCACACATCGAGAGTTGCTGCCGAGTGACTCCAGGAACACTTTTCTGACTTTAGACACTTCCATTGGCCACCTAAATCACCAGATATGAACATTATTGAGCATATCTGGGATGTCTTGCAACGTGTTGTTCAGAAGAGATCTCCACCGCCTCGCACTCCTATGGATTTGTGGACTGCCCTGCAGGATTGATTGTGTGAATTGCCTCCTGCATACCTTCAGACATTATTTGAGTCCATGCCACGTCGTCCTGCGGTACTTCTGCGTGCTAGGGGGGCCCTACACGATATTAGGCAAGTGTACCAGTTTTTTTGGCTCCTCAGTGTATATCCATAAATAAACATTACCATGGGTAAAATACCACAACCATCCATACACGAAAATGTTAAGGTATACACTATCACGCTACAAGCAATATGTATGTAGTCGTGGAGGTTATAGCATAATTAATACATATAAATAAACACAGCCTCGATAGCATGTGTAATCCTTAACAATAACTACCCATACATTAAAAAAAACGGTGTATACAATTGCACAAGAGCAAGGTGTAGGTAGTCACCGGCTTACATTAAAACATGTACGAGTTAACACAAATAAACTACGTCGGTTACTGTAGAAGGTCGTAGGAACCGAATGTAAAAGATATGAAACCAACCTGTACATGAAAAATCGGCCCTGCTACTATAAAAAAGTACCCTTTGGTTCTGCTAACTGTAATAGTGATATCAACGTTACCAGTGCACCAAAAACTTTGGTAAAAAGTTGGAATTCTCAAAGACATGAAACGAGCATATATTCACAAGTACCAAACTAAAAAAAAATCTACAATGTACCAAGTGCGATACACGTTATGCGACTTGTAAAGACTGTGTTCCTTTGCTTGCTACTAAACAACATACATTAAAACCATTAGTCGCGCGAGAGAGACGCTACTGCTACGCGCTGAGGCTAACAGATATAAAAAATAATTATAAAAGCAAATGGTTATAACAATTTACTAACCAATGCACAGTGCGCGAACATCGAGCGCTGTACATTATGTTAGGCGAAAAAATTTCCATTGTGAAGTGTGGGAATGACATCGACAACACTGCTACACAGTGATGAAAAGTGATATAAAAATGAAATTGCAAGGAAAATAGTTAGGCATACTTGACACTGCGGCCATTTTCGTCGTCGGGGGTAATACATATGTTATGAATTTGGTGACTGTAGCGTAAATGGTTTGTAAACTATGCTTATAAGTGGGCTCAGGGCATACTTGACATTGTTGCCCTTTTCGTCGTCGGGTTTGATACCTATGTTATGAATTTGGAAGCTGTACCTTAAAAGGTTCGAAAATTACAGCCAACTATGCTTATAACAGGGCTTAGGGAATACTTGACCCTGCTGCCCTTTTCGTCATCGAAGGTGATAACTATTTTATGAATTTGGTTACTGTATATTAAACGGTTCGGAAATTACAGCCAACTATTCTGTAAGGTGGTCTTAGGGCATACTGATCCTGCGGCTTAGGACGTACTTGACGCGCACGTGGCGCGACTCTTGGCTTGCCTGCGTGGGCAGGCCTCGCTCCTTGTCGCGCATGTGGAAAGACAGAGCATGAGACTCGTTCCTGCCAGGATGCGAGGTGAAAGGAGACCAGAAGCAATATGAGACAACCAAGTAAGCAGCAGACGACTCTGGTGAGGGAACATCCAAGATAAGGGCTCGGAAAAAAGAGAGAGGAAGGGGTGAAAGTAAAGAATGCCAGAAGGAATATGAGAAAAGCCCCTAAGGGATAGAATGGACAAGAGAAAGAGACAGGAAGGAATGATGGAGCATGATAATAAAAAACTGACTCAAGAGAGAAAACAAAGCAGACCGGAAAGAATAGGAGACAACACTAAGGGATACAGCAGTCGAGAGCGATGGGGTGTGGGGGAGAGAGACTGGAAGGAATGAAAGAAGTTGCATGACAGGGCAATGAACTCGAACATTCTTCAGACAATATGGATGGTGCTGACATGGAATGACAAAGTGTGGATGGTAGAGTAACTCTTCCACTTCTTTTTCCCAAAAAACAAGTTACTTAGCGGCAATTGAAGGTCATGCTATTTTCGAACTGAGAGATTCATATACATTTTGGTACGGAGGGAAATTCGGGAAATTGTGGACTTTTTGAGGGTTAAAGGAGAATTTTGGACGTTCTGAGGGAAAAGGGGAAATTCCGAGGGGAAAAAAGAGAAAAAGGGAAATGCAAGATGGCTGCCGTGGATGCACAGCCAGTAGCTAGTTTGTGCAGAACATACATTTTTTAACTACTGGCTGATATGCTCATTCAAGGGGATTGTGACTCCAGCAACACCTATACAATAATTACCCCAAAGAAGAAATAGTTATCAGTCTTTGTGATAGAAATTACATGAAAATGACTAAGAATGATGGCAACACAAATCATACAACTATCTTTACTCGTGGTGTAGAACTGACCAAGTTCAGAAACGTTGCGTTAGTCTGGTCTGTAAACATTAATAAATTACTTCAATGTTTGTAATTTAATGCACTGGCATTAAATTAACAAGTTTCTATGCCAAAACATTAGTTCCCCCATATATATATATAAATATATATATACACACTAACGAGACTTTGTAATTGTTTTGTAATGATAACGACAATTATGTCTTGCTACTACAGAAGAGTTTATTAAAACTTTGTTAATACCAAACGAGGTCGTAATAAGTGTTCGAAGATAAGCTGAATAAAAAACAACCCGCAGTCGGTAGGATTCGAACCTACGCTCCCAGAGGGAATCTGATTTCTAGTCAGACGCCTTAACCACTCGGCCACGACTGCTTCTTATGATACGGATATTGCCTTTGAGATACGACACTCAACAATATACACGTATTTCTAAAAGTAGCTTCATACCGTCACTTCACGCAATACTAAACGTACCTAGCTTACGGTACAGGATTTATGTTAAAGATTTATTTATTTCTACCCGATATGGAGTCCTTCGCTAATAGTTAAAATAAATTAGAAAGCTTTCTTTGAATTAGTGTGTGCAACGTAGTACGTCCTGTGGTCTCACTTCAATAGTTAAGGCCCCCGTCTACCTGGAACTTTTTCCCACGTTTAGGCCTAGAAGCGCG
The DNA here is from genome assembly GCA_002778355.1 of Clitarchus hookeri. Lineage (NCBI taxonomy): Eukaryota > Metazoa > Arthropoda > Insecta > Phasmatodea > Phasmatidae > Clitarchus > Clitarchus hookeri. The sequence goes on along the minus strand of NQII01001648.1, from coordinate 91,074 downwards.
GGAGCGATAAGGGCGACACTGCCACGCGCATCAAGTACGCCATCGCCGCTAAGCGCAAGGCTCTGAACTGCCGTGCAGTGTTCTCGTCGTGCTGCGTGTACCTATGGGACTTTCAGCGGTGACCATGTTATTTTATTAGTGGAACGTCTTTAGGAAGGTTCAGTGCAGGCGCCTATAATAGTTTTGTATGTATCTGATGCGTGCATTTTGAGCTACAGCGCCTTGGAAAGGCCGTTTTTAGGGGTTTTGGAGTACTATGAATTGATGTTTCTAACGTACGTGATATTTTGAAAGTACTTAACAGCCCTCATCTGAAGTGTGTGTTCTTTTCGTAGATCGGCACTTTGGACGCACGCTTAATGGTTTCGTTGAAAAACGTGTATTTGGAACACTCTGCAACGCAGTTCAAGCGCCAGGTAGACGGGCGCCTTAACATTTAGTGACAAATCCGTCCTCACTCCACGTTCACAGCTTTCTCGAAGAGCGCGTTCTCGCTACCGGCAGAGGTGGGGATATGCACGGTGTTGCCATGGCAACGGCTTAGCCTTCACAACTGCCAAACAAAACACGATCTGCCCTGAGGAGGCAAACCTCCTGTACGAAGTTATTATGCGAGGCAGCAGTGTCTATTGATGCGCGACAATGATGACGGTTAATAAACACTAAAATGCGAATGAACTGAACTGCTAGAGAAGTTTCGCAACTAACGGGAGTATTTCTGTGATTTTGTTTTATAAAGAGACTTAATACATTACAAGGACATGTAAACTGTAAATAATTACTACTTGTATTATTATTTAGGTGGAATAGTTAACGTCAATTGAAGACAGCGACAGCAAAATTAATTTACGCAAGCGTAATTTCACCGTTAAATTCTAAATTGTTCTATGATACTGCAATTTGCTATTGTATGTGCGAAAATATAACTGATATCGCAACTCATGGCATCCTGATGTCTTTGTCTAGGTATAAACGGTATGTACGTCACTGTGTAGATTACTCGTGGTGCATCTGCAGAGGTCTGTCACACGTTTCCACTGAATAAAAGTACTAGATGTGACCCCACTATCTGTAAGTTCATGTCAGAATTTCGCCAGAAAGGAGCTCCAACACAACTGAATGGCTTGATGCGATTGAATAAGACAAATTACTCAAATACAGTGCGCATCTTCTTCGGGGTTATGGGTTGATCAGGGTAATCAGCATTCACCTTACTGCTGTACTTGGGATCGGCTGTGGTCGTACACAAGAGAGTTTGGGGGGATGGGTGGAGTTCCGGTTTTCACATGTCGCAACAGCGGTGACGTCACGGCCCAGTCACGTGACAGATCTCTTGACACTTCGGCCAAACATTCCTCCCGCCTCTCTTCAGACAGAGGATACCGGGAAGGTGTCGTCATGTCTCCCGTGACAGGAAGTTTTTTTTCGCACCTCGCACGTGCGTCTGCAGTGCAGAACTCCTCATTCAATAACAGTAAGAATTGAGAGGTTTTGTGGTCGATGTTCAATGGAGAGATACCCGCCATCTTGGATTTTCGTACATTTTTTTCTATAAATTAATTTTTATAGTCCATAAAAAAAACTGAGTTTCTCAATGCACAGGAAGCATTTTAACAGTTATTTAGAAATCCAACTGCTTTTTCTCCTGTCACTTGTTTCACGTCTATAACCGTAATGAAAGTTCCCCTCAGTATTAAGTAATTTTTGTTACACATGAGACACTACGGATGTAACTCAAACCGTACAAACATAAAAAAAAAAAGTTAAGTTGTTTAAAATGCCTTTCAAACGTTGATTTTTAATTTCCGGTTATAGTTTTATTATGAAAATATAAAGAAAAAAAAAGTTAAGGACTTGAGCGCCGGTGAGGGTGAAGTGAATCAAGGATGGCGCAGCGGTGGAGTGCAAGTACGAAGGAAACGGGAGTGCCACGAGAAAAGCCGCCGGGTGCTGGTAACGTCCGCCAAGTTTCCCACACAAAGTGGTTTCGTAGAGGTGGATAGTCCTCGGCCCCTTCAAGGTGGCACGTACGGGGTCAACTCCGTACTCTGCTGTTGACAGGTGAGGTGGAACCACCCTCGGGTGGAGAACCTCCACCCACTGCGATTGTAAAGGGCGTCACTCTTTCTATTGGCAGTATTCAACTGCGGTCAGTTAGAGCTCTGACCAAGCTCAAACATCTACTCGTTTGTGGACGAATGTCTGGGAGAGTGCACACACATCAACAACCTGATGTGAGAATTTACATCCTGAAGTGGCCTTAACACAAGCCTGAATATTTATAGAAAATCCTGAGGTGCACTCTCCATTATACTGCTCAGAAGGATGTCTGCTGTTATACTCTGGAGGCTCAGGTGCAGGAGGAGCAGCCGTGGTCAAAACCCGCGACACTCGATGAGTGTCGATAACATGTGTAGACATACTTGGTAGCTGTAACTTATACTGCCAGCATACCAAGTTGAGTTGAAATTTGTTATATGTTTTCGTAGATATAGCAAACTAACCTTAACAATTTATATAGCCGCCATTTTGGAAATAAGTTTCTGACTTCCTTTAAACATAGCAATTTACATGGCCTGCTGCAGTACCAATTGTCTGCCAAATTTGGTAAAAATAGGTTGATTTGTTCCTGATATCTGACAAAAACTCTTTTTTATGTGNGCTCCTGATATCTGACAAAAAAACTCTTTTTTATGTGACGTTATCTTAAAAGACGACGTCCAATATAAACCTATGTATTAGAATATTCGATGCTNGTTCCTGATATCTGACAAAAACTCTTTTTTATGTGACGTTATCTTAAAAGACGACGTGCAATATAAACCTATGTATTAGAATATTCGATGCTAAAATTTGTGGCTCCATTTTTTTGTACAGCAGCAGTTAAATAATGGCATTATAATGAATGAAACAGTTTAATGTAAATTTGTTAAATGACGTGTTAGGTATAGCACATTAACCTAAAATATTTAAATAACCATCATTTTGTAAACAAGTGCCTTATCTATTCAAATCGCATGATTTTAAATGACTACCACATGATTAATTACATGCTGAATTTGGTGGGAATCAGTTGAGTAGTTTCCGAAACATGATTTAAAACCTTAATTTTTTCATGCAGTACTATCTTACAAAATGGGACACCAACAACATTATCCATAAATAATTTAAATGTTTATATGATGCACTGTCATAACACGAAATTTTTCTTGAATCGGTTAACTGGTTACCAAGATATAACATAGAGACCTAAGGTTTGACATAGTCATCATTTTGAAAATAAGAATCTCAAGTAGTCGAAAATGATAAAAGCCTGACGTCCTTGCTATGTGAAACATGCATTCCAAGTTTGGTGGAATTCGGTTAACAGGTTCAAAAGTTGTCAGGGAACACACACACACAGAACTCCCCAATACACACACACATACAAACACAGCCACAGTACATGAAAGTGATATCATAAGGATTTCTTTTCTTCGGAAAGTAGGCTAAAAATGGGATGAAGGATATAGAAGAGATAAAAAGAATTAGAACTCGAAGACCTTCATAAAAAACATAGAAGTTTGGTAAACAAGTAAAATAATAATAAATAAGGCTACAAAAGAGATGGGCGGTGTACATACCCAGAAAAAGGCTGATTTGGAGAAGATCAACAAGATTGAGGATAATTAAATGAGCGTGGAGAAGACCCGGAATATGTGTTTACCGTTGCTCAGGTGCCAGATGTTTCGGCAGGAAAGGGAAAATTTAAACGAGAAATTAAGACAATTGTGCGCGTCATGGCCATTAATAAGGAAAGAGTGGTATGAAAATGAAATATACAAGAAGGTAATGGAATTTATTAGAATGGTATATAACAATAAAAACAATGTGTTGTGATCTTTAGTAGTTCAGGTATGTGGTTTTGTAATCTTTCAATGATAATGAGATATGGTTTAAATACTTGGGGAATGGGCAAGTAGTGGATTGGTATGTCGGACGATGGCACCGGGGGCCTGCAAAAGGGCCCTGATAGCGCCACACTTGCTACTCAGAAATACGTAGCTGCGATTGTATATTAGTAATAGTAATGTGTACGTAAATCATTAATCAGTAAATTGTTATGTTAAAGGGCAAAAATATAAATTATTAATTTAAAATTTATTAACTATAAAAAAATGTAATGCTAAACCAATTTTAAAATATTTTAGACTGACTTCCTTCTAAAAAAAATTAGTAGGTTATAAAAGTAAAAATATAAAACCTTGCAAAAAAAAATTTGCTAACTCTTTTTAATTTGTCCGAGACAGTGAATTTGGGTAACATTTGCGAGACGATAGTTGTAGCTATTATCACATTTGAACGCTATAGCTAATATATTCGAGTTGGAAATATGTGACGTGGAATAACGTTAGAATTGTTTAAAAACTATTTACGGGTGTCCCACTTTCTTCGGAAACAAGGAAATATGGTACAAGAACAATATGGCGTATAATTTACGTAGACTAACAATTACCTGCTGAATATAAATGACAAGTACTCAAAATCGCTGTACACGAAATATATGTTACTTTAAAAATTATGCAGAGCTCGCAAAAAATAAAACTATTGGTACCTGTTAGTAAATGTATTATATGAAGCAAACGAACGCTATTCTCTTCTGGCTTGTAATGCTTCGAAAAGAATCCCACAGATGGCGCGCACAACATTTCAGCACGTGGTCTGAGCCACATTTTTTTTCTCAAGAGGTAGCGTCTTTGTAAAGTTGACTGTTTTACTATTACTGGCTCGGAACGACACGAATTTGAAATATATTTCGTAAAATTATTAGAAAAAATTATTCAACAATATTATGCAATATTTCTGTATGCTTTTGGAATTAATATCAAACACGTAAGGNTACTATTACCGGCTCGGAACGACACGAATTTGAAATATATTTCGTAAAATTATTAGAAAAAATTATTTAACAATATTATGCAATATTTCTGTATGCTTTTGGAATTAATATCAAACACGTAAGGAAGGTAGGGTTGGAGAGGGGTGGATAAGACGTGAAAAAATATTTTTAAATTGCGTTTCGTTTGGATGCGGATCGTTTTAATGTACCATTAATTTTGAACACTCATACATTTCTACTTTAGCGCAAAGTTTAGTTTCTAACACTAAAAACCGCTGTTTTATGACCACGTAAAATAAAATTAATCAATTAATCTAGGAACTCATTGTTATCCGCTCGTAAGACTGGCATGGAACAATGGAAGTTCATATTTGAGGGCTAGGTCAGAGTCTAGACAAAATGGTAAATACAAAGGTATTTTAGCTTTTTAATTATACTTAAACAATTTAAGAAAAATTAAGTTTAATTTTTAAATAATTAATTTAATTAAGATTTTTCTACTTATTGTATCAAAAAAAAAAGAGTTTGCTACTGTGGTTTGTAATCACAAAATATAATAATTTTAATAATAGTTTTAATTGTAAGGCTTAAGTGTAAANATAAGACGTGAAAAAATATTTTTTAAATTGCGTTTCGTTTGGATGCGGATCGTTTTAATGTACCATTAATTTTGAACACTCATACATTTCTACTTTAGCGCAAAGTTTAGTTTCTAACACTAAAAACCGCTGTTTTATGACCACGTAAAATAAAATAAATCAATTAATCTAGGAACTCATTGTTATCCGCTCGTAAGACTGGCATGGAACCATGGAAGTTCATATTTGAGGGCTAGGTCAGAGTCTAGACAAAATGGTCAATACAAAGGTATTTTAGCGTTTTAATTATACTTAAACAATTTAAGAAAAATTAAGTTTAATTTTTAAATAATTAATTTAATTAAGATTTTTCTACTTATTGTATCAAAAAAAAAAGAGTTTGCTACTGTGGTTTGTAATCACAAAATATAATAATTTTAATAATAGTTTTAATTGTAAGGCTTAAGTGTAAAATGTGATGGGTCATGGGATGAACCAGGAGCCTTATCGTGGCTCCCCGTGTACTATGTAAGCCATGCACTGAATGATTTCTCTATTTTATGTTTTAATTTATTATTTTTAATGATCATTTTAACTTTCAGCAAACGATGTAGACAAAAATGTTACTCTAGTCAAGGCATGCATACGCAAATAACTGGCGACCTCTCACCTAATTCCCAAGTTCAAAAGGAATTAACAGTGGTTATAATAATAGATAATTAATGCATTGTAATAAAAGTGAAAAATTAATTTTAATCAAATAATGTTTTTAACACATTTATTGATGGTGTTTGACAAGTTATTAGTAGAGACCCGAAAAATTCACGGTTTCATTTCGGGACAAGCTAGAGTTCAAAACCTCGTACGTTTGTATTGCTTATTCTATTGGTCCACCCGTTAGTTTACACCTCCTGGGCAACTCTGAATCAACTACAAACACGCAATAAAATGCAGNATAATAATAGATAATTAATGCATTGTAATAAAAGTGAAAAATTAATTTTATTCAAATAATGTTTTTAACACATTTATTGATGGTGTTTGACAAGTTATTAGTAGAGACCCGAAAAATTCACGGTTTCATTTCGGGACAAGCTAGAGTTCAAAACCTCGTACGTTTGTATTGCTTATTCTATTGGTCCACCCGTTAGTTTACACCTCCTGGGCAACTCTGAATCAACTACAAACACGCAATAAAATGCAGACCGAATCACCGTCTTCCGTTAATACAAAACAAGCAACCAATGGAAAGTGACATTTGCGTTATTTTTACATACGACAATGGAGAATAGTCTACAGGTNTCATTTCGGGACAAGCTAGAGTTCAAAACCTCGTACGTTTGTATTGCTTATTCTATTGGTCCACCCGTTAGTTTACACCTCCTGGGCAACTCTGAGTCAACAACAAACACGCAATAAAATACAGACCGAATCACCGTCTTCCGTTAATACAAAACAAGCAACCAATGGAAAGTGACATTTGCGTTATTTTTACATACGACAATGGAGAATAGTCTACAGGTAATTGAACTCGCGAATTTTTCAGGTCTCTAGTTATTGGTAATAAGAAAGAATAAATGAAAATAATAAAAAACTACTTAGAATATAAGAAGATGACGAATAGAAAGAAGAGAATTAGAAGTCCCCGTAAGGCCAAACCAAGAGGGGCTAAGTATTTTATTATTTCTTTATATTGTTATCTCATTTCACTTTAAATAACACGATAACCCATGTAACTATTTTTCTAAACAATTCCAGGTACGCTTTAATTTACGGGTTCAGCTGTTCCTGATGAGACATATTTTTGACGATTCGTGTACCTGAGCCGGCTGGGCGCTGGCTTCGTTATCACAACCAACCAAGAAGCTGTACAGGCTGTGTGGGTTTGGCTATAGTTATAAGAACCATTAATAACCTAGACCTGTAGCATGCTTTACAAATAAGTGGCCACAAGGGAAGAACGTCGGGCAGAGAACCTCGCAGAGTACCGTACTGGCGTAAAATAACATTCCAGTGCGTTGGGTATCCATTATTTCATTGTCTGCGCGAGGCTTTGTCTCTGATTGGCTGCCTCACTGACTCGGCGGCCCGAGGACAAGCAGGTTCACAGGCGCTAATTAGTGAACGGGGTTCCGACATTTTGCTGGCCAGTGATGCGCAGGTCTCTTTGCATTCGAGGCTGGGAGTTTGCTGTACAAGCGGCTGTTTCACGCTCTGAAGTGTCACAATAACTAATTGCAGAGTCTAGACGCAAGACACTGTGTGAAACACTCTATCGATTCTGTAACGAAGTGAGGCTGACTTGAATTATTTTATTTTACATTAAACCCGAAAGTCTAACACGATACGTCGAAAATTGTGTTACAGAAGCGACCCGATGCAGTATTCAAGCCATCGCAATGTGTTGATCGACTACTGCCTCAGTGAAGCGATAGTCCATAACTGAACTACAGAGTACGTAAGAATTCACAGGTGAAAAATTGGCCTATACCGCAAACTCCAGTCTCTCACGACCGCAAAATGGCGTCTTGGAACGCCGTTCACCAATCAACTCCTGATAAACTTATTGCCAGCCGGCAGCCTAGCCAATAAGTTCGCAGGATGCAATAGTCAATCAGACACAAGGTCCGTTCCGAGCCAATCAGAGGATGGGTATGCCTACATCTTAGCAACCGCCACGCCATTTGTACTCTGCATATCTATCTGCTCTGTGATAAAACTGGAAATACAATATATTCATATACGTTATCAAATCCTCATTTATCCAAAAAATAACCCAATAACGTTATACGTCTTTATCCACATCTAACCTGCCTGAAGCCATGGATTTGGTCTCAGCACAGTCGAAAAAGTCAGTTTTATTACAAGGGACGTGCTTTGAAGTAAACTTCAAAAGGAAAGAGAGCGCGATGAGCAGAAAAAATAGTCGTTCGTCGCGGAGATATTGCTTTAGAACGTCACCTAGAGTTGTTATTGTGAACGACAAACAGATACGAGGCAACGTTAAGGGCGACATCAGCGCATACGTCGAATACTCCATCGCCTCTGCGCACGAAGTACTGAACTGTCATGAAGCCATACAGTTATGTGACGTAAAAACTGAGAACCAAAGCTTCGAACTTGTTATTTTGTGAAATATAAATTAAGATAACAGTTCCTTTGTTCAGTTTGTCAATGTAATTTCTTAATATTTCGTGATAAAAATTTGTTTATTTTCAAACAATACGTAGTAACCATTTCAGTCATATTTACAATATATTTATTGTCAACAACTTCAGAAGAAAATTCAGAAATCGATACATGAATTCGGCTATTCAACATTTATTTTAATTAATTAATTAAAGTTTACATTTTAGTGTAAAACATATTGAAGCTATAGGTTTAAAAATGCAGCAATGTTCTTAATTCGCTCTTGGAAGGTCGATGGTTAGTTTTATACTAATTAAAAAAGTTGTGATGTTTTTTGCTCACGGTTTTACACCCCAGCTCCAGGNGTGATAAAAATTTGTTTATTTTCAAACAATACGTAGTAACCATTTCAGTCATATTTACAATATATTTATTGTCAACTTCAGAAGAAAATTCAGAAATCGATACATGAATTCGGCTATTCAACATTCATTTTAATTAATTAATTAAAGTTTACATTTTAGTGTAAAACATATTGAAGCTATAGGTTTAAAAATGCAGCAATGTTCTTAATTCACTCTTGGATGGTCGATGGTTAGTTTTATACTAATTAAAAAAGTTGTGATGTTTTTTGCTCACGGTTTTACACCCCAGCTCCAGGTGAATACCATTCAAGATAATTAATATGCACTTTTAAAATTCCCCATCGTTAGATCAAGTCAAAGCGTGGTCGGTGTGCATAAAAGGATTAAAAATGAGAAAAAAAGTCAAATTTATGCAGTGTGTAAGCAGCACCGTTTCAATCTTCGTGCGTGCATTAAAAAATACTGCACGACTACTGCACGACACATATATGCACCAAGTACTGGGTAGTGCACGGAATTGAAGAAACAAGTAACCTGAGATGCAGTGATGTAATAATGCTCGTCACAATTAAGACACGACTCATAATTTATAAGAATGTAACGTTGTACACTTTCTTGGGAATTCAGGGCCACGTAGGACTTGTGAATCGCAGTGAGAATGTTTTCTTAAAATTATCAAAATGCTTTGGTGGGGCCACCTGTTATTCGCGAAAAGATTTATGGCCAAGCTAGACTTCAACTTGTTACGTGGAAGCTTGCAAATTTCCTTTGGCTGTTGTCTGCGTGTCTGTGCGAGGAGACATGTTCTATTCGACTGGACTAATGAGAATTAACTACGCTGACGATGAACGTCCGTGATTGGCTGGCAGACACTCAAGACGTGTGTGGTTTAAAACCATCCAACTGCGATACTGGTTCTTAACTAACGTGTTTTGGAGTACAACACGCGGTGGAATATTTTCGCGAAAAACAGGCGGGCCTGTGCATAGGTAAATATATTTGGCAATTTTTGAACCAACACAGATTCGATGCCACTCTATCTAGTTTATTCATTTACGAACGGATGATCCAGTTTTTTTTTACTCGGCTCAGTTATTTGCAGACCATTCACAAATGTTCTGCTTTAGAGTATTGGAATCCTCGTTTGCNTGGAGTACAACACGCGGTGGAATATTTTCGCGAAAAACAGGCGGGCCTGTGCATAGGCAAATATATTTGGCAATTTTTGAACCAACACAGATTCGATGCCACTCTATCTAGTTTATTCATTTACGAACGGATGATCCAGTTTTTTTTTTACTCGGCTCAGTTATTTGCAGACCATTCACAAATGTTCTGCTTTAGAGTATTAGAATCCTCGTTTGCATAATGAAATGTGATGGTTGTGTCATACATACATGTCAGCCAATAACTAAAAAAAAAACTGTCTGACATGTGTACAGTATGTTTAAGCCTACCAAGCACACTGTCAACTCTTCCTGCGATAAACCGTCGCCTATACACACAAGTATAAGAGTTTGGTGTACACATTTGCCTATTATTTTGTAAAGCCATTTTGCCGTATCACCACTACCAATTTTATCCTGGACGCCAGGAAACGTACTTGGAATGCACTTTTCTGCGCGATTTTATCAAGCACTTAGTGTAGGGCATGGTAATAAGTGGGCTACTTATGCAGTGACTGGCAATAACAGCTCACACGACCTGTCTACAACATTTTTCTTTCCTTTACCTACTCAAGAATTATCCCCACCCTTCCCTACGACATGTGCAGAAAACTATGCAGAACGTTGTTATGACAAAGGATGGTAAAAATTGCTACAGAGCCTAGCGTTATCTTTCTAACGTTTCTCAAATTTTAAGAACTACATTTCATAGCGTTTCCAGCAAAATAAAATGCGGAAACGGATTAATGTACACTTTCAAGTCGGTTTTTTAGTGATTTGGCAACACACAAAAAAAAGTGAAAGGGGAGTAAAAAAAATATAAATATATAATATACTAATTAAATAATTATTTAATATAATAAAAAAATATTAAATAATTCCAATAAATAATTACACATAAAAAATTAAACAATATAAACAATAAGTTATAAAATATTTTTTAACAATGGCCATTACAAAACATATACAAAATAAATAAATAAAATGATTTTAATAAAATTAAAGAGCTAATCCCCCATAACCTTACCATCAATAAATAAATAAAAATAAAATTTTAATTTTCAATAAAGACAGCTGAATTAAATTCAATTATTAGGAAACTAGATATAACGATTTAAGAATAGCATGTCACACCTATATTAATATAATCAATAAACATATAACTATAACTAACATAATAACATAGATCAAATCAATTCGAGAATAATAAATAAATAAAATATATTAAATTTACCCTGATAAAAAAGGTACAACAAAATATCTACTTTATAAAAAATAAAAATAAACCTTCACAGAACAAATAAACTATAACAAAAAATATTAATCCTTATAGAAAAAGTAGAACACAAACAAGTAGATTATTATGTTTGAAATTTTATATTTTTGTAAAAATTGATGATAATATATTGTGAAAATACACGAAATAATATTATATTTAACAATTAAAATACAGTTAAAACATTTCTCTGCATTATTACAAATACATTTTAATAAGGGATGTAATGTTGTTTCGTAAAGAAAATATTATCGTATAACTGCAAGCTGGCAGGCTTTCTATTTTTGTCTAACATTAAAAATAATATCATTTATGGACCCTTAAATAAAAGAATAAGCTAGCAACAGCATAACATGAAAACTTTACTACTCTTTGTTTATTCCGTGCAGTTTTTGGTGAAAATATTACGCTATGAATTTTTTCTTACACAATGCGCCATTAGATTCACCTCGTAAACAACATCAAAGGGGGAAGCTCTCTTTTATCATCCTTCTTCCCACGCCTCTCCAATATGTGGCTACCAAAGTGTGTGTCTGTATGCCCAGCTGTGTAATAAACTCATAATGCCAACCCACTTCATTTAATTAAGCTAATGGGAGGTGGCACGCACGTGACATGTTTGTAGATATTCACAATGTAGTTTCACGGTGCGTACACTGGTGTGTGAAAACGAAGAAATACCGCACTAGTTTGTTAGCTAACTTTATTGCTACGAACATTTTACTTTCGCAGAAGTTTTACACGCAGGCTAGATTTATTTATCATTTCGTTTCGTGTTGCACCAGGAGATACTTCTCGGGCTGTGTCGGAATTCACTAGCTAAGGACCCTTCCCTGGCCTCGTGCCCTAGTAAAGTGCATCGGGGCCGTGACGTCACATTGTTGCTGTCCGAATTCGCGGTACGTAGGCTACACGGATGAACCCTAGAATGTCCCCTTCAGCTAAGATCACGATCCGAGTCCCCTTCACACGCCCAACACAGTAATTTTTGTTTATCAATTGTTTACAACAGTTTTGATGCTTCTTCTTGGCACCTGCTGGACACTTTCGTTCGTAAACAAACCAGCAAACATAACAAAATGCTTTTGGTTGAAAGGCGTTCACGATAAACTCAGCACTTTTGAAAGCCCTGTTTCAGGTATGCTTGCAAGCACAATGCATATTTCCCCACCATGTGTAAGATTAGCATTGCTACGGGTTTGATCACTTTATTTATGCGCCAGTCAAAGCGACAAAGTGAAAGTACTATAAAAGTAAACATTTTACAATTTTTTTACTTCTTACACTTACATATATACATTAAAACAAACGGAAAGCAAAATAAAGAATTTCGGTATCCACAAACGTTTGCCTAACACTTTTAATTCAATTTTGAGATGTGGACCTAATTTACCTCCGTCGTAAACAAATTTACTTGACTCATACCAGTCGTGCCCGTTAAAATACGCTCAGGTAAGAACAACGACATTTTCCCAAGGTTGATTTCTTAAATGCTCAATTAACCGCGAAAAGTCTATAATTGATATTTTTCCGTATATGCGTTGGAGGTCATAACAATTGAGAAATTAAGATGGGCATTCGAAATTACATCCACAACGTCACGAAGGGATCAAGGGAATGTGGGGAATTGTGGGTAGGCAAGAGATCGAGGGCAAGTGAACGAGGGCATGTGGCAGTGATTTCGTACACAGCTTCGGTATTCTACGAACACAGGCTGTTAGTTCGTTCATCGAACGCTGCCAATACCTAACTGATTCTGCTGTTGCCCTGGGCGACTTCGAGTCGAAGCAAAGTTTACTTCTGGTCCAGATCCCTGCAGGGTGCGCGGGACTGGCGTTCACGCCTGAAGTAGGCCTACAGTAGATGAGATGAGGCTGGAGCTGAGCGGAGTAGGCTGCCGCCACCAACTAGAAGAATGGGCGAGGTGAGATGGGATGGAGTGCGGAGAAGTAGCGGAGTGAAGACGAGGGAGGAACCGGGAGAGCTCCGAGAAAACCCGACACCTCGGCAGTGTCCACCACACTCCCTCATGAGAACAGCCCCCCCTCTCCTTTTCGGAAAATCGAACTGGAGGACAGAGATACAGGAGGTCAGTGACTAACTAGCTGAGCCAACCTAACATAATTGCCTATGAACGTAAAAAAAAGATGTCCACAACCAGGAGCGTACACAGAAGAGGGGCAAAGAGGGTGTTTGGGGTTTGTAAACCTCCCCTCTTTGCTCATCAGGTTGTCAACAATTACTGCTAAAATTATTAATAATCCTTTAATTTTGATAAAATATATAATGCAGTTACTGTTCACCATAATGCATTTTATTACATTGTGAGGTAATTTTTCCTCATAGAACTCATGTGTCAGCACTGTTAATGTCGGCGTAACACCCTTCCTTCATAACAGTCAGCGTAACTCCCCCCTCCCTCTCCACGTCCACCACTTCTTTGAGAAATTTCTGGCTGCGCCACTTCATCACCTGCGCTACTAAAAAAATTAAGTATTATATTTATCAACAAGAATTAAAAAAAAATATTTACATTTAGCCAGAACGTATGTCCACATTTTACGTTACTTTGAAAAACTCCGCGTGTAAGTATAAGTATTACAGTCTATGAGTCACGGGACAAAGGTTACAGTTTGCGGAAGCTCTCCTCCGGACGTATTCAACTGTAGACCGTGATTCTGAATCATTCAACGTGACGTCATTCAAGTTTAGATCGGGATGCGGACACGTCTACGGATAAAGCCAACTGTAGATGAACCTTTACTGGGGGTTGATTAGATTTGAGAGCATCGAGTCGGTTGACTGGTGGTCCGCAGTCCAGTACATCCAGGAGATCATTTCCCACATTAGCCCTTTTGCGCACAGTCTTGTGACGTGCAACTTGGAGCAACGTAACGATGAATTGTACAAGCAGGTGTAATTTGGTATCTTCAGTTTACACATCTCAATGCATTTCGTTATTTTAATTCAGAGTATTGAGTGCCGTCCAGGCATACCCGTAAGGGGGAGAGGGCTTCGGATGCACTTTACCCGAAGCCCCATTTCATGAGGGGACCCACGAGGTGGAAATTAATATATAACGTGTTTCTAAAACACGGGGACAAACTTATACAGCGTATTCCTTACGAAAATAAAAGACAAGTATATACTGTTCATAGTAAACTGAGACCTTTTGAAAGCCATGCTGAAGATCAACTTGTATACACATTGTGTATTCTCCTGCTATAGCTAAAATTAACATTGCCACAGGCCTCACTACTTTATTCACGCGTCAGTAGAGTGAAACTGCGAAATTACTAGAAAAATAATGTTAAATAAATACGCTAATTTCTACACTTATATGCATTAAAAAAAACAGAAATCAAAATAAATAGTTTTAGTATTCACAAATGCAAATGTAACATTTTTAATTCCATGTTTTAAAATATGGAACTACTTTCCCTCTGTCATTACCAACTTTAATGACGCATGCCAGCCTGTATTCCTAATAAAATACATGCGGATAGGGGCAGTGATATATTCCAAAGGTTGATTAAAAAAGTGGTTACTGTAGCGTGAACAACCTCTAAGTGATTATTAAGGGAGCTGTGCAACCGCTAAAAAATCCTCATTTAATTTGCCTTACTCTGTATTGCGGTTTGCCTAACTGGTATGCAACACACTATTTGTTTCGAATGTTCAACATTAATTATTTCTCAAACGGTTCACCTGAGAGTGTTCCAACAAGACGACCTCTTTTATTAATTTGGACGTGCTGATTCACAGGTTGTGTTTAAAAATTGCTTACGATGTAGTGTTACAAAGCTTGATGCAAACGCAAACATTATACCAGAAATCACAAGTGATTTCTAATATTTTCAACTAAACAAATTTTAAAACCCAAATTTCAGGGGCCTTCAATAATCTTATATTTTCGTCTTGTATTTTTGTAAGGAATTGCCCATACCGAAGTTTGCTCCCATTTTTATAAATACATGGTATATATGAAGTTTATCTACGGTTACGATGAAACATCAAGCGCACCGGTGTTCGCTGACTGCACTTGCATTCCGGTGCTGCTCCATACTCACCTCGCTTCACCCTCATCGGCTCTCAAGACATCGATGTTAAGAGCCGTCCAGATCTCTCCACTGACGCAGTTTACAGAGTCTGCAGTACGTCCAGTTCCACGCCGTGCAAACTTGCGTCGTCCTCTGATGTTGGCGTGCACACGTCCCTTAACTGCACCCACTTACAACTCCTAGCGTCTTCGTGACAGTTACCCACACACCATACACAAATCCCGCTACTATCTTCACTAGACTCAGCACACTTCATCTCAACTCGACTGGCCACATCGCGAGTAAGCAACACCGTCCACGACGGACTAACTCAGATGCGAATCCTCGCTTTAAAATCTTTCGTCGTCATCATTTTGATCACTTTCAACTTTTCTACACGAACACTCCAAGACGGCGTCGAGATGTTTCCTGGGACAGAATCACGTTGTAAACTTTTACAGTAACGGGCCTGCCCGATTTTGACGTCAACAGTACCCGGAGCATGTCATGAGCAAGTGTTCCATCTCCTGCGGACATAGTTCAAATCTACCATGCTTCGCTCTCACTTCTGTACCCCACTCACTGTTGCTTCCACCTTGTCTGAAGCCTTGATAAAGTTCTGCTTTCAGGATATTCCTCCGCCTCATGTAAACTAAGCTTAATCGAGTCTAGAAAATTACACCAGAGAGGCAACGGACTGCATTCGTTAGCACCCTGTGTAATCATATTTTGTATAAGAACTATTTCTTACTAGGCATTACCAACACACCTATTATATAATTGTTTATATTAATTATTATAGTGTAAATGAAAAATTATAATTTATTAATACGATAGAAACGAAATAAATATTTCACCAAAAATAAGATACTTAGATATTATTTTATGTTAACACAAGTATAGAACGCTTGTGGTACATAACGTTACAAGAAAACAACCACATACGTCATATATGGGGTGATGTAAGAAAGGTTTGATTCGAAAAGTGCGAAGCAACCTGCGAATAGACTATGTTATGANCTTGTGGTACATAACGTTATAAGAAAACAACCACACACGTCATATATGGGGTGATGTAAGAAAGGTTTGATTCGAAAAGTGCGAAGCAACCTGCGAATAGACTATGTTATGAATATTACGTGCAAATACAAATCTGGGGTTTATCTCGTAGCTTTACTTTATTGCAATATTTATTCAGAATCCTACATTAAACTCTCTTCTTCTTTGCCACTTATTTTTCCTTGCTCAGACGTTGCGCCCCGTTTCTTGTGCACCCCTGGGCACGTGCGAGTGAGCAACGGGACTGCGTCAATGCCACGATGCCGAAACAAGCCTAACAGGCTTCATCGCAGGTGCTAAAACTGTACACTCTTAGACTCTTGCCTAATACGCCGTGAACGAACATTTTCTGATGACACATTGATAGAAAATATTGTAATTTACCTTCTAAATGAAAATATACATGAAAGTGTTATGCTAGGCTTAAATTCATTTTAATCGAAATAGTTTATATTCAGCATTTTCCTGCAAATTTAATTTTGAAGGCTTTTCAGTTTTGTCGCTAGCAGCATTGTTAAAATCTAAATAAAAATATTTTTTTCCGCTTTATTGAATTACCGTCGCTGAAATTTTTGAGAAACGATGTTATAACGAAAGCATTGAATTGTAAAGGAGAGTATTGAAAGTATATTAAACATGTGGGAGCATAATGAGAAGTAGTGGGGAGAGAGAGAAACCGATAACTACTCGAGTGTCGCTGTCGTTGATTGTAACATACGCAGGAGAGTGCCGAGCCACGCGCAATAAGCCGCTGAGCAGAGAGANGTCGCTGAAATTTTTGAGAAACGATGTTATAACGAAAGCATTGAATTGTAAAGGAGAGTATTGAAAGTATATTAAAAATGTGGGAGCATCATGAGAAGTAGTGGGGAGAGAGAGAAACCGATAACTACTTGAGTGTCGCTGTCGTTGATTGTAACATACGCAGGAGAGTGCCGAGCCACGCGCAATAAGCCGCTGAGCAGAGAGAGGAGATTCCTGAGTGGGATTAATCCTCTTAATTAATTTTGCGCTTCGGTACCCCATTCCATTTTCTGTTCCGCTTTTACGCCCCACGACCACCCCGCGGGCATGTCAAGCGAAATTCAGACTTGCCTGCTGCCTATCTGTCAGGTGCTTCACGTAGGGATTTGCTTTAAAATTCGTGCTCGAAATCTTTGAAAACGGCAGGTTTGGCGTTAATAACACAAGGTAAGTATTTCACTCATTTTAATTTGCAGATTAAAATTTCTTTATACAAAACCAGTTAAATTTTTCTTCTGCGTGGGGAAAATTTTTCGAATAAATTAACAAAAACGTTGCCATAATTTGATTATAGCAAATATACTTTTAAGGTCACAGATATTTGTATAATTATATAGGATATTNTATTTCACTCATTTTAATTTGCAGATTAAAATTTCTTTATACAAAACCAGTTAAATTTTTCTTCTGCGTGGGGAAATTTTTTCGAATAAATCAAGCAAAACGTTGCCATAATTTGATTATAGCAAATATACTTTTAAGGTCACAGATATTTGTATAATTATATAGGATATTNAAAAACGTTGCCATAATTTGATTATAGCAAATATACTTTTAAGGTCACAGATATTTGTATAATTATATAGGATATTGTGAAGATCATCTTTTTCTAAAAAAAATATATTCATATAATGTTTATAGTTCCACATTTAAAGGCATGCACTGCCTTTACGAATAACGGTACACAATACAATGATTTGTTAGACTAGAGTTCACTGTTATCTGCACACTCGAGCATCGGTACTTAGCTCTCATTGGCTGCCAATCCAGCCAGTAGCTACTCTGTCTACCAGGAAACATGGTATTCGGTTCCAGACATTTGGCAGATTTGCCACTAGCTCATAATTCTTAATGACATGGATATACACGTGTTTCGAGGTTTATGATGTTGCAGAACAATCCACAAAATGTTCTGATTCCTAACAATAAGCCATATAAACGGTTTCGATAAAATTTTTTCGGACAAAGTAAAATCCCCATTTTTTTTTCCAGCAACAGTATTAATTAAAAAGTATTTTCTTGCAGCTATAAAGTAAATAATTAATATGAATATCAACATTTCTCGTACAGGAAAAGATTTGATAAGGTGGATTTGAACACGAGATTTCGGTTTTTACAATGGCTGCTGGAGTCATTGTTAGCCATGATAACCAAAGCGCATGCTATTGTCATAGAGTACTCAAGAATACAGAAGTGAAAAGCCGCTAATACCGAGAACTCCAGCCAAACACATTAGCAAAATTATGTCACTGGTTAGCAACACGTTGGAACCCCGTTAGCCAATCAGCGGCTGGTAAACTAGTCGCTCGTCAGCCGGTAGGCCAGTTGCAGACTAGATATGTGGACAAAGACGAAATGGNTCAGCGGCTGGTAAACTAGTCGCTCGTCAGCCGGTAGGCCAGTTGCAGACTAGATATGTGGACAAAGACGAAATGGTGTGGCGATTCCTTTGATGTGGCTGTACTAGTTCTCTGATTGGCTGCGCAAGGCTCTTGGAATGGACCCAGTGTCAGAACGACTATCGCATGCTGCAAAGTGTTCACTTCTGGTTGGGTTGCCGGTTGGCTAATTGGTTACGAGGCGCTGAATGGCCAACGACGTATTTTGAGGAGCGTGTAAAAACAAAAGCCTTTTTACAAGGAATAGCGTATTACAGTGTTCTACACTTAGTTTTCCATCCCCTTGGTTCTGACCGAATTATGCCTACACAACGAAGTTTATACTTATAAATGCTTATATTCTACAGTAGCAAAAATTGGAAATTGAAAGTATTAACTCCCAAGTCTTAAGTTTGGCCAGTCGCAGAGGAGCATGCGTTCAACTGATTTTGATTTGAAATAACGAACTTTGAAGGTTTATTTTCCTGATGGCCTGCTTATGAAAACAACTGCCGACTGCAAAAATACTGTTAAATAAAAACCAGCTTTCATTTTAATTTCAAATAACACCATATAAAATGCTTTTCTATTGGTCGACCTAACGCAGAAGGAACATTATCGTGTAAATTTTTTTGGAGCCAACGGCTTACTTCTTAAGGTCGGTTTACCTACAATGAAAAATAGTGTACGTAATGAACGTATACGTATCGGCTTGAAAGAATGCATTTGTACGAAGCGCTTCATAGTCATCGTATTACGTGTCGTGTACGTAAAGCCGTCAGCCAATAGAATTATAGAAAAAATAAGAGTAAGACATATTATATTGTATTTATTTAAATATGTAATTTCTAAAAAAAAAAAAAAACTGTTCATGTTTTTATTTTTTTTAACAATACGTCCAAATGATTATATTAACAACTAAATTACTACGTCACTAAAATCAAGTTAATTTCTAGTCGTGTGTGACTGCTGGAACATAAGACGTGTACAGTTGCTAAGAATCATTAATTTTTGTAAACTTTCTATGCAAACATTATTTACGTACACGAAACTGATAGTGAACCGAACTTTACTGCTCAGTTTTTTTCATTCTGTAAACCCTGCAAGTTTAAACAATAACCCCTCTATATCCGTCCTCCAACGAGCGCAGGGCCTCCAGCTGCTAGATGGCGCTAGGCGTGAACCTGTAGAGTCGGTGGCCGTCGTAGTGAGCCCTCTCCGAGGTTGATCGCAGGCGCGACCAGCAGCGGCGCCACAGTCACCGCCACCGCTGCCATCTTGTCGACAGCTCTCACGCCCCGCGACCAACTCTCTTATACTCGCTCTCCGAGGTTGCTGCCGCAGCCGCGACTAGCAGCAGCGCCACCGTCTCCGCCTCCACCGCCATCTTGTCGACAGCTCTCACGCCCCGCGACTATACTCGCTCGCCGCACATCCGACCCGACACCTATAGTGTACGATTATGATGTTGACATTACGTTGATATTTATCCTTGGCGGGGATATATGCGCATAACAGGTTATTGATAAGAGTTATGCAATGCACACTATGTAAAATAGGTTTATTTAGCATTAAGGTTGTACAATATTATTTAAATATAAATATGATTGAAAATGAACCGGGAGGGGGGGGGAGTGGAACTATACAAATATACTGAAATATTAAATTATATTATTGTATGAAGATTTTACCAGCCAAGTGCTGAGTAACGCTTAATTGGATAGTCCCCACCTTGTCCATGATTCCGGATGCTGATTAAGATGGCGCAAGTTGACGTCCGGACACACCCATCTTCAGTGGTCTTCTCGTTCCAATGGCCCGACGACAAAAGACACCCCCCCTCGGACTACACTGTCCTATATCGGCTGCGTTGTCCCCGTTTACTGGCNATGGCCTGCTTATGAAAACAACTGCCGACTGCAAAAATACTGTTAAATAAAAACCAGCTTTCATTTTAATTTCAAATGACACCATATAAAATGCTTTTCTATTGGTCGACCTAACGCAGAAGGAACATTATCGTGTAAATTTTTTTGGAGCCAACGGCTTACTTCTTAAGGTCGGTTTACCTACAATGAAAAATAGGGTACGTAATGAACGTATACGTATCGGCTTGAAAGAATGCATTTGTACGAAGCGCTTCATAGTCATCGTATTACGTGTCGTGTACGTAAAGCCGTCAGCCAATAGAATTATAGAAAAAATAAGAGTAAGACATATTATATTGTATTTATTTAAATATGTAATTTCTAAAAAAAAAAAAAAACTGTTCATGTTTTTATTTTTTTTAACAATACGTCCAAATGATTATATTAACAACTAAATTACTACGTCACTAAAATCAAGTTAATTTCTAGTCGTGTGTGACTGCTGGAACATAAGACGTGTACAGTTGCTAAGAATCATTAATTTTTCCTGTGGTTTGCGATTTCATAACTAATTTCAGCAATCACGGCCCGTGTCCTGGATAAATATGTGAAGGTGTGATCAGGCAGGCCACTCAGCTAAGGGCCTGACCACAACTCGTAACAGTACGTACCGCGGCATCCCCTTAATCAGCTCGGCCTGTCGCCCGTGCTGGCGCAGTTGTGCCGAGCGGTTGTAAACACGAGGAACAATATCGCCTGTGTTTAACTCCGGTTGTTAACAACCCTTCCCGTCTCTTTTTATTTGCAGTTAAAATGCTGTGGCGTTTTATTACAGGTTTGTATTATACACGCGCATAGACGTGACCGATATGCATCTACTTTCTGAATCTAAAATCACGGTATATCAGGTTAGGTCATGAGTCAGCTGATCCCATAGTTTGAAACAAACCTTTTAAAAATGATCTCTCCTCGTAACTTGAGCGACTTACGGCAATTTGAGAGCGCCATGTTGATTGAAGTCTAGAGGTTTTGGAGATCGTATAAAACCCAAGAACCGACAACGCTAGAAAGGAGGCTGGTTCTCGTTCAGCGTCAGGGAGGGGCAAAATGTTTACTTGACTAAACTTTTTTTGGTAGGAAGGGGAGGGAGAGGAGGGAACTTATTCTGTTTTAGATTTATAAAAATGTTTATAAATACCACAAACACCCAAACACCGCTTCCTAGCTGACTAGATTAACCGTTTACACGGTAACTACGTTTATAAATAGTCTCCCGTTATACCAACACTCTACATTTCGTAGACGAAACATTAGGGACTACGCATTGGCTAATGGATGGACACTGTGAAAGGAAAGAGAAGTATGGAAAGAGTTGTTGAGTTGAGTTGAGATATTTGGGCGGCTCTTAACAACGAGGTATTGAGAGCCGAAGTATGGTAAGAGACGGACATGTCCAAATCGCGTGGAAAAATTATATAACATTATTAATAGATAGATGAGAAGTCAGCGAGGAAGAGTGACTGTTGCTATTTACACGTATTGCGAAGTTGACTTCATTTTGCTTGCAGTTTTGTCTGAAATTAATTTAATACAAAGAAAGAATCTGCACCCTCCTTGCCCCTACAGTCGTTCATTTGGGGTGTGTAATTGCCCCCCCCCCCTAAACACCCAACTCAGCCCCTTTATCGACGCCCATGGTGCTAGATAAAGAATTGCACCAAATTTGGAAGCAAACATTTTACCAGAGTGATGCGTTTCTGTGAGTCTAATTGTTACGCCAAAAAGTTGCACACGTAAATTCATGGCAATATGCTAATTTTAGGAGCTTGTAAAAACAGAAATCTTTCCACAAGGAAGTGTTAAACATAGCCTGTTGTTAAAGTATCTTTAAATGCATTAATATTTATGGAAGTTTGCAAGAATGTCCGTGCAGCGATGTAACATAGCTCATGGCTTCTTAAACACTGCCACTCATCTACGCGGGCCGACCTCCACGTGGCGCATTCTGTTGATGCGCCACCGGCCTGGGGTGCGGGAGGCTCTGGGGTCGAATCCCGGCTAAGGTATGGGCGTCAGTTCAAGTTAGCTCATAAGTAAGTTAGTAAGCCGTCCCCTGATAGGCCTTCAGGTATAATACTGGGGGACGTTAATATGCCCTTTCCAATTCAATCCAATCCAACTCATCTACAGCAAAGCTGACAGCGATTTTCCTCAGTTTCGACATGAAGCGTGTTAATAAAAGCGTACAGTTTAAATTTGCGCCAAATGAAATCATTTACTTTTTCATTTGGTGGGCTTAATAATTACAACAAGAATAGTTACAACTTAAATATTTTGTATTTATAACCCGTTTTTATTATCTGCTAAGCACTCTTGAAATCAACTTTTGAAGAAAAAATCCTGCTTGCAACTAAAAATATTTTAACGGATTCACTGAAGGACACGTTTCCAGTAAAGTTGACAGCAATATAGTGAAAATAGAACCATTTATTAAAGTCGTATTACATTCTGTGTGAACTGAATTTATTTACTTCCTGTTTGTTTAACGGACGTATGTTTATTAATTAGTACGGCAGTGATATTTTATGTTTCTAAAATATTCACAGTTATAATTTATCGATGCATAAATAAAGTGGAAAGTCCAGAACAATGCAAGTTTTTACATTAGCTGTATTCTACGAATACAAAATGGGTCTAAAAGTATGATATCGTAAGAGGAGCTATCTTAAATGCTCAATTAAGCTCGAACAGCCTATGGGGTCACTTAAGCAGAGTATGATTGCTAGTTATACGCTTAAGTAGTATTCCAAGTATTTAGCGAAATTATTTGGCAGTAAGCTAGGCATCATAAACTTTTACATGTTCGTGCCATTATCACTTGTTTATTACATTGAGCTGTTCGTGACTCGGTCACAATGTTGCTTCCTGTTCATTACTGACACGCCGTAACATAGAGATTATCTAGAGAACCACGGTGAAAACATAATAGTAAAAGCAAAAAATAAATTCTTGAAGCCTACCAATAGCGTGCAGATGTTCCGAAATCTGTGGTTTGGAAATACCATTTAAGGTGGCTTCTGTTTATCAGGAGTGTGCGATTCACAGTATCAACAAACGATGACTTCATGTACTAAATTATTGTAGGAATAATTAAAGAAATTCTGATTCACTACGTCTACTCATGTACAGAAAAAGATGAAATTTCGACCTTCATAATACGGCTCCTTAATAATAATTTTATCCCTCATGCTATGCAAATAAAATGTCGCTATTAAATTATGTTTTTACAATACAAGTTTAATGTACTATCATTTTCGTAAATATATCAACCTCATTATATTGAATTACCCTGCGCACGCCTATAAAGACTTCCCTCCCATCGAATGAATTCGTGAAATATTCGGGGGTCTAATCATTGGTTCGGTGAGAGTGCTTCTTTATAAGTTTACCACGACGTTGCGTAGCCAGTTAGACTGTCCCAGAGCGCTCTATGAACTCCCGTAATGGCTACCACTGACAGAAAGACAGGTATTTTAAATATAGAATACATCAGAGCTTAGTTTGAGGAGTGAAACATGAGGAGTATTAAGATTACAGAGGTGAAACAACGACCGGTACGTAAAACTGCAGGCGTGCACCCCAGCAAAATGGCGTCACTAGCCAACGAAATGTTGGAACTCCGTCCGCTAATCAGCGCGCCAACTAGCAGTCCAGCCAATATGAAACTTTTCGCAGCATACGGTGACCAATGAGACGCAACGCCCGTTCCCGGAGACTGGTGCAGACAATCAGCGAACGAGCACGCCCGCATCGAAGGAACCATCACACGCCTTTTCGGCCGTGCGTTCTTACCTGAACTGGCTGAGCTTTCTCGCCGCGCTGTACTTGTTGCGTCGCTCTCGCCCCCTGCTGTGTACCTGTTGTGTTCGACGCGGCGTGTTCTGTGACGCAGCCACCCTCCAACCCTCCTTCCCGCCTGGCCCTGATAAGGAAGACAAATGACCGCTATTTCCAGATGGCTTCCGCCCCTCGTTCCCCCAGCACACAAACCCCCATCGCGGTCCCGCGCAGACACCGTCTTGCCAACCCCTCTCGCTCACCCCTTCAGCAACCAACCACCCTCCTTCCCCTTCAACACGTAGTGAGCGTGTAGTCTAAGAATAACAACCCCCTTCCCGGCCCGCCTTCGCCACTGATGTCGTGGTACCGGTGGCAAAGAGCTCCATGGTAAGGGGAAGGGGGTGTCTTACACAACGCCACCTGAGTGTTTCCCGAAGCGAATTTCCCGAGGAGCAGGCGCATCACTCACACTAACGACGCCGCTGCCTCCCGACGACGACGATGAAAGTACTGTGTTTATTACAAGCAGATTTTCCTTCCTACGCGATATTAAGCATCGCCATGTTTACCGCGGTGGCATCTGGGCAAAACGCCCTGCACTATTTTCACTTATAGTGTACTAACTAACGAATAAGAATAACGTGTGTTAATGTATATACATATATGTAGACAGAGAAGGGCAAAATTTGACCAGCAAACTTCTTAAGATGATGCAAACTCAAATTGAAAATATACAGTAGCAAAATATCATTAATCCCCCCCCCTCCGTAGTGAAAATGGGGTGGTCGCCCTCTTTATGCCGTCAACATTTTGCAGTCAGGAATTATGAACGGATTATGCTGGTTTATAGAGCAGTATTACATAATTATGAGAAATGGTCCTCTTGTTGTAACTCCGAGGACTCGGCGAATTTTTCTTGTGTTAAAGGTACACCAAAACTTTCGGCGGCAGCAATAACGTTCCAGGCGCGTAGGCCACACTTCCTGCAGGTAATTACACACTGACTGTCATCAGAAACAAACATGCAGCTTCAGTACTGTAGGTTAATTAATGTATGGTACATGTTGTTTACAGTAAGTGTTATAAATATCCCCCGCCATCGTCTGTACAGTAGTGTGTCCCGTCCATGTATGAGAAAAAGTTTTTTTCGAGCCACGCTATCGCAAGAGGTATCAAAATTTGCGTAATTTTACACAGATAACGAAAAAGGTAAAAAACTGAAATTGCGTGTCATCTTGAGGGCTCTACCGCACTTTGAAGTTGTGTAAAGTTTACGTTTTTACAGACCTAAACCGTACGCCTAAAATAATACAAAAATCAAGTTTAAAAGGTATTTTATTATTGAAATTAATGAAACAAAGCACAAGAAAACAAAATAAACAAAATAGAGCGTATAATCAATGACAAAAACTTAGAATTTAAACTTATTTTTATATCCAAAATTTGGCATTTCTGCTCGAGATTGGAACCTGGTTCTAATAAAGCCATCTCTAGAAGTAGCGTCAATTACACTTTGTGAGGCCTCTGCTACCAGTTTAACACATCTTTCCACAGATTGTGTGTGACAAGCAAAGTCAACAATTTCCAAGCTCTTATCTTTTGCCATGATTTGAAGGTCCTCATTAGAAAATTAATATGTCAAAGATTTGAAGGTTAAATCACCCCTCAAAATTAACAAAACAAAATTGGTAATTTGCATGAGAAAATAAAGTTGCACTGGCTCAATTAGCTATGCCAAAATTAAACTTGATTCCATGTTCATGATAATGCACGGCTATTTAGCAGCTAGAGATTATATCTGCCGGCTCCTAGTAAATGTTCAACACAAATTTTACGCCCCTCATTTAAATCAGCAAAAAAAAAAAAAAAAAAATAAAATAAATAAAATTACAAATGCACTCTCTTGAAGAATTCAATAAAATTTTTAAATCCAAAGTTCAGAAATATTGTAGAGTACATACGTAACTGTTCTTTCAAAAATGCTTAACCGTACACAATGTAAGCCGTAGCCTCACGTTACTGGCGGAGAAGGCGGCTCACGAAGTTTGATGCACTTCAAAAACTACGGAAATGCGATTTTGGCCTCTCATTATCATGCCCCGCATATTTAATTACACTAGGCGCCTCTCTAACACATTTCCTAGCATTACGGTGCAAAACTTGAAAGAAATCTCGCATCACAAAAGTTACGAGGTTCCGTTTTCCATGGCATCTATGAAGAGAGTCCTCAATCAAACGGGGTCACACAGGGACGCTAATTAAAAACGGGAAATTCCAAGAACAACGTCACTTCCTGAGATGTCGCTATCTTATCAGTTCTGTAATTTTACGCATTCCTTCGTCGTGAAACTGCTTGATTAAACCAAGTAAAGTCCAAAGGGAAAACTATGANAAAAAAAAAAAAAAAAAATATATATATATATATATATATATATATATATATAACTGTCAAAATGCGTTAAATTTAAACAATCCAAAATAAATAAATTGAAGTTAGAGGTGATGTCCTGAATTATAATTCTAGCTAAATATGAGGGTAGATGCTTTAACATTACGTTTGTATTAAATAAATCCTCAACTAAAAATAAACTGAAACATAAACAAATAACTTTAAATGCTGAAATCGTAATATTTATGATATACCATAAGATTTCCAGTATTAAAACACTAGAAAGCAAATTTGAAATAAAATCAGCACTAGGCCTGCATACGAAACGAAGCTCTTGATGCCGTCTTTTTTTTCGGGAAGCCGGGAAGCAAATGTCACAGTTCACCACTGCTGCTTTTTAGGCGTGCATTTCCAATCACGTTTTGGTGTAAGAAAAAATTCAAACACATGGGTTAAATTAGTTGTAATAAATTTTATCGTATACTCGCGTTAAAAATCGGCGGGTCTAGTTGATAAGCACAAAAACGTAAACCGCTGAATTTTCGAAAATTTTTTCTGAAAAAAGAACCCTAACACACCCTCTTCCTGTAGCTATCTGACATTTCAAAAAAGGTTAGTTCAAACGTAGATTCTTTCAAACTGTAACGATTTCAGCATTTAAAGCTTTTGTTTATGTTATCATTTTCTTTTGAGTTGTATGCATATTTATTTTGTAAACGTTATTATTTTATTTTAAAGCCCGGACCCTCAGAGATAGCTAGATTTGTAATTCAAGACATCACCTCTAAAATTTAATTTTTATATTTTGGTAGGTTTACATTTCACATTTTGACAGTTCTACTTCTTAATTTGATTTGTTATGTGAGAACTGAGATCAGGTATCTTTGGTAGTGTTAATTTAAATTATTGTCATCGTTTTTCTCTTTGCACGTTACCTGGTTTTATGCAGCAGTTTTGGCCACGGAGGAATGTATAATTACAGGAGTTATTAGACTATGACGTACGAGGAAGCTACTTCTTTATAGAATTTCCTTTTTAATCAGCGTCATCGTGTGAACCCCGGTGATTAATTACTCTCTCCTCAGACGCCATGACGAGTGGTACAACGCAAAGTTTTGTCTGCAAGATTTGAGTGTAAATTTGCAATTACCGTCCAAAGTAAGAGTAAGAATGGTGTTAGAGAGACGCCAAGTTGTTGCAAATATGCGNGTGTAAATTTGCAATTACCGTCCAAAGTAAGAGTAAGAATGGTGTTAGAGAGACGCCAAGTTGTTGCAAATATGCGGTGCATGAAAGAAGAGGCCAGAAAACAAATAGCAAATAGTTTTTGAATGCTTTAAGAACACCGACAGCCGTCTCCACCTGCATTTAAGTATGACCTACAGGACTGGGTAATATGAATTGGCATAAATTTTACGCTTGTGTGCTACAAATTTTTCTTCGTTTATTTTGGAATATCTAAATTATTTATATGTTAAGAGAGTAACTCTTGGACAATTTTTTAATTAAAAACTGAATTATTAATAAGAGCGTTAATTTTCCATGAACATATCCAGAATTTAGTAGAGAGGATATTGTTTCCTAAAGCCGAGTTACACCTACGAACATGTTAAGTAGTTTTCTGCTGAGAAAAATTAAAAGCCAGAGCCAATCTCGCTCACGTAAATTATCTTTTTGTTTGCTGAGATTTAAAGAAGTGATTAAGATTTCTGTTTCTCCTCAAATTAATTTAATTATAATTGAAAGCACATTTTGCCTTTGTTTTCATCAATCTAACACTGCATACGGAACTGATTGTTTTGACAATCAATTATGAAATCATATTTTTACGTAATATTTTCAATTAATAAAAGTTCTATTTTCTACATTTACAAATTGTGTTATGCTTTGAGTAGAAGTTTAAGTAGATGGAATTTTTGTGTAAAGTGATTTGCATGTTATGTCTCCCTGAGTTTTCGTACAAATAGTATTAAATTATCTCTAGTGTTCTTATATGCTGATTGAAAGGGTAAATGTGTCCCGTAATGATGTCTTATGAAATTTTTCTTTTAACGCATCACAATTACTCCAGTATATACTTACCTGTGTTCATTATTAAAATTTCTGGCATTTTCTGAATTACGGTTATCAGTTTAAGCATATTTGCTCACGCTGCAACAAAGGGACGCTGAATAACGTGGCGTCATTTTAATCTCTGTTAGACGCCACGCACATAGAGAACAATTGGCACGGTAGGAAGTTATTCAATCCTCACTGGCACGCCCGACAATCTTTCACACATTTTATATGTAGATGGTTTTATTGCTTACAAGAAAGGAAATAATAATATTTTATTTTTAGATTTTCACACATAAATTACTTTCTTACAAAATACTACACAATAGAAAATACTGAAAACTCCTACTACAAAACAGGCGATGGAAACTATAGAACGTCCGTGTAATCGCATTAATTGGCGTCTAAAGTAGACGTAAATACCGCTGGAAAGCTTGGGCATCGTTATTGTATGAACGAGATATGTTAAAAATAAGACTAATGTGTAGGTGTAGAACGTTGTTTTCTGTTTTTAATTTATTCCTTGTTGCCGTGGGCTTCCCCATCCCTTCGTGAGGTAAACCAATGTTAAATTGTAAAGTTATGTTATGCAAAATGCATTATTCATAACATACAAATCTATTATGTTGTTTTTGAGAAACATGGCATTACAACAGGGGTCTATTCCATATACACACGTGACACGTTTCCAGTTACAACTTACAAGGGAATGTTCTACAAGTGTGAGTCTGAAATGTTCATGATGAAAACTGTTCAACGTGTAGAATTTTGTGCACTTGTAATGCCTATTTACAAATTAACAGCTAAGCGGTTCAACGTTTGTTTGTAGCTTTTGCAAAGCATTGGTTTGTGAAATGTGTTCTCGGCAATCACAAACACACAGCAAATAACTGTATTAAAAAAAACGTCAGTTTGGAACCTTTTTAAGAGAAAATAAATAAAAATAATAAAGTAGTTTGGACAAAAGAATCTAATTTCTGTGCATTCACTACGGTTTCTACCTCAGAAAAAGAGTTGGAAATATGTTCATGATGTGCTTTTGCAAAACTCAAAGGAAGGGGTGAAGGTAAGCAACACACCTTAAAAGTTGTTATAAGCAAATTGAATGAAACAGCAACCTAATATATAAAATATGCATTTAATATATTCATGCCAGCTACGTTATTTAATTCCAACCCATAAAATTCAGAAATTTTTTTAAAATCGTGCGGTCGCATCATAACACATTTTTTGTCTGAATCGGTAAATATAAAATGCATTGTATTGCAATACATTATGATGTAAATTTATACACAAACATTGATTACTACAACAGGTTATCACTGATAACACCTTTCAAAATTGGGTTTGTACATTTTTCCATTAGGTACTGTGACTAGTAGAAATTTATCACCATTTATAAGTCTTTGCAAGCTACAATTAAAACGAAACTATAAATGTACGTTTTCGCATGTGGGAATCGTACCAGACGATGCCACTGGTCGGTGGGTTTTCCCAGAAATCTCACGTTTTCCCCGCCCTTTCATTCCGCCGCTGCTCCATACTCCCCTCAATCACCCTCATTGGTCCTCAAGACCTCGCTGTTAAGAGCCGCCCAAATATCTTCACTCACTCACATAGATGTACGTATAAAAACTGTTTGTAACTTGTGGAATTTCATTTGTAGCTATGTGTTACTTGCATATTTCTGAAACTATTTTATTAACGTTTCCACAATTTACAGGCAAATTTTTATGAATTCAATACTTGTAGTTTTATTAAATAGGTCATAGATGTTCGGAAATACGTAAACCTAAATACACCGGTGCATTTTCTCTCTACTGGTGTTTTTTTTATTGATTTGATTATGATTTATAATTTGGTTTATTGTAAAGGAACATTTATTACATAGAAGCAGAGAAGAGACCCGAAAATAAACAATGGACACTAAATAAGGGCAGGTGACATCACAGTACCGGCTTGAAAACTAACAAAACTTTTTCTGCAAAAAAATTATAACTAGAGACCCGTAAATTTCGCGGATTCAGTTGGCAACGAACTAGACCACACAGCCCGTTGTGCACCCGTGTCTCCGTCAGTTGTTCATTGGTCGTTGCCTCAGTTTAACCTCAGAGAACATAGTAGGGTTTTCCCTGCTGGCTCGTTGTTGGCTGCTGGTCGTCTGAGAGGAAAAAACAGACGGTGATCCAATAGGAGCAGGAACGAGAATATACATGTGGTTGAAATATAACTTGACCTCGGACGAATTCGCAAAATTTCCGTATCTCTAATGGCGAAAAACACAGGGGTGAGGAGAGTTGAGTTGAGAGATTTGAGCGGCTCTTAACAACAAGGATCTTGAGAGCCGATGATGGTGAAATGAGCTGAGAATGGAGCAGCGCTTGAATGCAAGGGCGGGGGAAACGGGAGATCGTCGAGAAAACTCGCTGACCAGCGGCACCGCCCGGCACGATTCCCACTTGCGAAAATCCGGGAGTGACCCAGGTCAGGGATTGAACCCGGTTCGCCTTGGCGGGAGGCGAGTAGGCTAACCGCTCAGCCACCGCAGCCCCGGGCGAGTACAACAAAAGTATAACGAAGTATGTATATGTCGCAGGGAGATGATAAAACCGGAGATTTGATCAAATCCCTAAGGTAGATGATCAACTCACGGAAGATGTTAAAATGACAACTCTGTAGGGTGATTTCCCTAAAGAAAGTAAGTGATTTGATCAAGTCCCTCAACTGTTTTAGTGAAAAGATGTTATACTTGAAGCTGGTAGCCTCATTACCTATAATAAATTGCCGGCGAGCCTTGAAATGACCATAATACCAGTAGTGAACCTTCCTGCTGGCGCTGGGGCTCGGCCACGGTGCGTCATTTATGGCTACGCTTTGGGCGAGTCCTCACTTCTTTATTTCATCTTTTCTCTAAAACAGTTAAGGGACTTTATCAAATCACTTACTTTCTTCAGGGAAATCGCCCCACAGAGTTGTCATTTTAACATCTTCCGTGGAATTGATCATCTACATTAGGAGTTTGATCAAATCTCCGGATTCATCATCTACCTTAGGGATTTGATCAAATCTCCGGTTTTATCGTCTCCCTGCGATATATACGTGGATGTCTCCCCGAGTCGGCGAACTGCTCGCGTGCAGACGGACGTGGGGCCCGCGCGCGTGCGGCCGCAGGGCGACGGGCGAAGCCGTGGCCGCCCGGCAGGTAGCCCGTGGACACGGACGGCCTGGATCGATGTGTTTGCCCTTGGCTCGCGCAGCCCACGTGTGGCCCGGGAGACGGCACACAGCCACGCCTCCTCACCGACCTCTCTAGACATGCTTCGCTGGCCGACCTGCTGCGCCGCGCCTTGCACAGTGCACTACTCGGGCACACACGAGGTGGAGACAGTCACTCGTACCACCAGTCCGCGCTCGCCGGCAACACGCTGGAACTCCGTTCGACGATCCGCGCTTGGTAACTTGGACAGGACCAGGGTTCATTCTACTCAGGTCAGGAACAAAACGAGTTTTCTTACGGGAGAGTTTGGCATAGGGAAAAAATAAATGGCGTGTGCACCCAGGGCAAGGCAACACCCTCCGAGTGACGGTCTTTCTAGCTGGGACCCGTAGGTGACCGTCATCCCCGGGCATGGCAGGAAATGAAGCCCTAGAATGGAGCGGCGCTGGAATGCAGGGGCGGGGGAAACGGGAGTTCCCCGAGAAAACCCGCCGGCAAGCGGCATCGTCCAGCACGATTCCCACATGCGAAAATCCGGGAGTGGACCCTCCGGGGATCGAACCCGGNCCCACATGCGAAAATCCGGGAGTGAACCCGCTGGGGATCGAGCCCGGATCGCCGTGGTGGGAGGCGAGCGCCCTGGACACTACGCCACCGCTGCCCCGGCATAGGGAAAATTCCCGCACCTAGGTGCGCAGTGTTTCAAGTTGAAACTTTGAATTAAAGTTGTAAGCTACGTGGATAATTAAAGAGAAATATGTTCTTATTTACGTATATACTTAATATTTAATTTATGATTATTGCAATTATTATTTTAAACCTAGAAAATAAAGAAAATCCGGTACACATGCGATACTAGCGCTTACCTAGTGGCGAAAAATTTCAGCTTCCAAACTAAAAGTTTTGAGTTTTCCAACCTGAGTACAATGAACCTTAACCGGACTCGCAATCAAGGAGTGTGGCCTTGTATGCGAATGTGCATGATAAAATGACGAAGCCTGTCCACCATGCCGTGACACCCACGACATTGGAAATCTAACCCGTCACAATTATAATGATACTACTCTATAAGAGCATGTTGATATTTAGCCTGAAAGTTTAGCTGCATTAGCTGTTGTTTGTTTATAAAATCCCACGTTTTACACGCATTGAACACACAAACCTGCCTCGACGTTTTCAGTGTTTTGGGTGTCACAATACGGCGATGGACAAAACTGCATCTTCGAAGACGTCATAGCATACCATCTCCTTTTTTTTTTTTCACTACCTCCATTCTTACAATAGTCTGTCACATCCATCAGTCATGCGTCCGGCGGTCACGAGATTTTTAACCAATTGCAGGGCAACCTTTTTTCAATACGTTCGTCCGTCAAATATTTACCGAACTTTAACTTCCGACGGACGGACGGATGAGCCACCGCCTTCTGTCAACATTCCTTAGACATTGATACGAACTTTGAAATAAACTGCGAGGCAGTTGACCTGTGCTCATTTACCTTTGGTGGCAAATTCGAAAATTTAAAATGTAAAAAAAAATTTGTATAAATTCTTATCACGCAAAAAAATTATTTCTCCAAAATATTTCTTTCTTAAANAACCTTTTTTCAATACGTTCGTCCGTCAAATATTTACCGAACTTTAACTTCCGACGGACGGACGGATGAGCCACCGCCTTCTGACAACATTCCTTAGACATTGATACGCACTTTGAAATAAACTGCGAGGCAGTTGACCTGTGCTCATTTACCTTTGGTGGCAAATTCGGAAATCTAAAATGTAAAAAAAAATTTGTATAAATTCTTATCACGCAAAAAAATTATTTCTCCAAAATATTTCTTTCTTAAACGTATATCTCCAACTAAAGAGAGATCGTGATGTTAAGTTGTCACACTGAAATGTTGTCGTACAGAAGGNACGTATATCTCCAACTAAAGAGAGATCGTGATGTTAAGTTGTCACACTGAAATGTTGTCGTACAGAAGGATTGACGGACGACGGGTTGTTGTAAATCGCTTTGAACCGACGGATGGAAGCGACAGATGGATTACTCTCGGACGGACGGACAACTGATGGGTGCGACGGACTATTGTGAGTTCAGCCTTACGGCCCTGCCACAATTGTGCAGATGCGTCTGTCCTAGCCGTTAGACCATGCTGTCAGTCCGTGCAGATTACACATCACGACGAGCCGTGCGTGCTACAATTGTGGTTGTCCGGTTGATGTAGTTGGAAAAAAACATGTCACCATTTTTGTTTACATTTATACGTTATTATTTGATGTCTGTTTTGATATTTATTAGCCAAATATTATACTGACTGTCATTTATATTACGTCAAAATTACACTAGCCGCACTGCATTACTTAGTAAACAGTCTAGCTTTTCATATCAAAACAACTAAACAAATCTGTTAGCTATTAAATAGGTTATGTACGAACCGTAACTTTTCGCGCGCTTTCTCGCATCTGCGTATAAACAAAATATCTCACTGGTCTCGCCTCTGATGACGTAGGATGCCGATGGTGCAGTCGAAAGATGAAGTTCAGCCACCTCCAGTCGGTCAGCACCTCACTTCACGTCTGCACCAACAGCATCCGACGTCGCAGGTCGCGTGAACCAATCAACTGCTGTATCGGCGACAGCACGGTCGGCTCGGGCAGATCAGGCAGACGCATCTTGCTCAGTTGTGGCGGTGGGTTTACTCGTCGGCCGACGGACCAGCTGATAGGGAACCTCCCGCAGCAGGCGCGGTAGCCCGTCAGACACAAGGCCCGTTCCCAGAGCCTCGCGGAGCCAGTCAGAGAGCGGGCACAACCGCATCAAAGGAAACCCTGCAAGACACAGCTCTGACAGTGAAATTGTTGACTAAGCCCTGCACATGAGTTACTTTATTTCTCATTTTATTACCTTCCGCCTTATGTAAAATTAACACTACCGTGTGACCGACGACTTTTTTGAAGCGCCAGTAGAGTAAAAAAAAACTGTGAATATTAAGATTCTAAATATACCGATAGTATGCAGATTTGCGGCATTTTGTGTATAAAAGAAGAAACACTAACTTCTGTATCCATACATTCAAACAAAAGCCATGGCCGATGATTATTTTTAAAAGGTGGTTGTTTAAAAACTGTTCACTTGACAATTAACAGCATCTGCTTGAGAATACAGCGGAGAGGTGGAAAAATTCCTTATACGACTAACACCAGCCGCACGCGTCAGCAAAATGTCGTCACCGACCAGGAAAATGTTGGAACGCTGTGCGCCAATCAGAGCCTGGTAACCTACTCGCCATCCGCCCGCCAGGCCAATAGCGAACCTTTAGCTTGCACGCAGTGGTCCATTAGGCACAGAATCCATCCTCAAAACCTCACGCAGCCAATCGATAGAAACTGTATCATTTCGCATTTTAATTCTGTGACAGACCAGGTGTAACAAAATTATATGTTAGTTTAATGTGTTTCGTTCGTCCTCTNCGATAGTTATAGTCCATTCGAGGTTACTTCTGACTTTTCTGAAGACCTGCTAAAGTTCTAGTTCCCGGATATTTATCCATCTCATCGAAACAAAGCTTAACCAAGTATAGAAAACTACAACAGAGGGGGCAACGCACCTCCTTCGTGCGCACACACTTTAATAATATTTTGCATGAGAACTATTTATTACCAGGCATTACCAACACATCTATTTCCCTTCTGTTTTATTAATGTTAATTACAAATGAACTATTATAATTGATAGATAGAATTAAAGTAAAACTTTAATTTAACTAAAAAAAGATTCTGTTATTTCAACACACGTATAAAACGCTTGAAATACGTAACATGTTTAGAAAACAGCCAAATACATCATTTTTATTGTGATTTTTCAAANACAGCCAAATACATCATTTTTATTGTGATTTTTCAAAGGTTTGATTCAGAAAGTGTGAAGAAACTGAGCGAGGACTATACGTATATACACTGGAGAGCCAAAAAAAAAAAAACTGGTATAGGCGTGCGTATGCAAATAACAGAGGTATGGAACCAATCAGAGTAACGGGATGCAGTTGGCAGCTAGATCGGTTACTGCTGCTGCAATGGCAGGTTATCAAGATTTAAGTGAGTTTGAACACGGTGTTATAGTCGGCGCACGAGAGATGGGACATAGCATCTCCGAGGTAGCGATAACATTTGGATGTTCGCGTACGACCATTTCACGAGTGTACCGTGAATATCGGGAATCCGGTAAGACATCATATCTTCGACATCGCTGCTGCCGGAAATAGATCGTGAACGAACGGGACAAACGACGACTGACGAGAATCATTAAACGTGACAGACGTGCAACCCTTTCTCAAATTGGCGCAGATTGTATTTGTGGACTACCCTGCAGGATTCGTGGTGTGAATTGCCTCCTGCACACCTTCAGACATTAGTCGAGTCCATGCCACGTCATCTTGCGACACTTCTGCGTGTTTGCGGTGGCCCAACACGATAGCAGGCAGATGTACCAGTTGTTTTGGCTCTTCAGTGTATGATGATATGGTGAACCTACGAAATATCTCTTAGAGTGTATAGTTAACAAACCTGATGCTTTGTAGATGAGTGGGTCCGCGGTAGGTGGAGATACTGAACTGTGCAGCACATCTCATGTTTTGTGAGGATGTTACGCCTGGTTCGTTGCCACATGTTCCCAGAAGCGCCTATCTTCATGGCCTGTGGTCCGACGACAGGCGCTAGAACCTTGTCTTCCTCACGTACGGCCAACACTGTTAGAAAGTTCTGTAGACTTACGGAAACGTTTGTGGAGTTGTAGAGTTCATTTACGGAAAGGCAC
The DNA here is from genome assembly GCA_002778355.1 of Clitarchus hookeri. NCBI lineage: Eukaryota > Metazoa > Arthropoda > Insecta > Phasmatodea > Phasmatidae > Clitarchus > Clitarchus hookeri. The sequence continues at coordinate 53,999 of NQII01001648.1, read as the reverse complement.
CTCATATTGAGGGATAACGGAAATGAGCTCCGTAAATATGAAATACGGAAGCTCTCCTTATTCTTACGGCTTCGAATTTGAGACACGAACAATGCCGATGATACCTGAAGCGTATAAAGTCCCATATTCACAATACTATGAGGGTTATTCAGAAAACAAGGCCCGATTTCTTATAAAAGATAAACCATCACAGATTTTTTCCAAAAACCTTTTTTTATTTAATTCCTTGCATGTTTTTCTATTTTTCTACATAGTTTCCACATTTGTTTAAACATTTATCATAGCGTTCTGCAAGCTTTTGTATGCCTAAGTCGTATATGTCTGCCGCCTGTGAGGATAACCAGTCTGTAACTGCTTCTTTCACCTCTTCATCTGTGGCGAAGCGCTTGATTACTTAAAGGGGGTGTGGTTTCCCCAGTCACTCTCCTCTATTAGGGTGCTTGGTGTTAATGAGGCTCTTTTGCGGCCTGTGCCTACCCGTACTCTCTTCGGATCGCTTATGTGTTGGTGACGTTTCTGCCGCTCAATCAAACAGGGTATCCATGTCTCGTGATTACAGTGGTCTTCAGACATTTCCTTGTTTTCTTCGTTTATGTTCAATTGGTAGAATGGTGGGTGGATTGCCGTGCCCGGTATTTTTATATAGTGTGTGTTCTGAGTGTTATATTTTGTTTTGTTCATTTGTGTTAGTCTGGTGGGCCTTGCATTCGCCAACTGGTCGCTGTCAACCAAAGGGACGTGCATTTCCTCCCCTCGTGGGTCTGAGGGCGTGGGTGACAGCCACTACCTGGNAACCAAAGGGACGTGCATTTCCTCCCCTCGTGGGTCTGAGGGCGTGGGTGACAGCCACTACCTGGGGCCTGCGGGGACGAGTGATAGCTAGCAGCGTATTGTAGGTGGCAGAGTGACCACTCCTATGCGAGGGAGTGCCTCCCCCCCTCGCAATAGGCGTGCATGTCAAGGTTGGTAGGTGGTCTCTCTGGGAGTATTTAGGTCCTTCTTCACGTATCTTCAAGAAGTGATGGATGTCTATCTTCCTGTTCCTGACTTCCCCTGATCTCCTCTCCTACCGGCTGGCGCTTGCTCAGCCTTGGACCTCTATTGCCATTCTCTGTTATTATAATCATTTACCTATCCTTTTCCGGCGAATGTAAGGCTTTATTTTCAACACCCTTAATCTGTTATGTGATACCAATTGGCAAGAATACTAAAATAGCGGAACAAGTGAAAATCGCTTGGCGCCAAATTTGGACTGTATGGTGGGTGGTCAATCTGTTCCCCTCCAAAAGGTATGATCAGAATTTGGGTGTGAATGGCAGAATGGGGTCTGGCATTGTCATGCAGAAACAAAACTCCAGAGGCCAGAAGACGTGTCGAAGTTTAGTCAGGGTAGCGCAGTAAGCGTATGTTTTGATTGTTGTCCCTCGCTGCATAAACTCTACTAACAAGACTCCATGTCTATCCCAAAACACGGTTGCCATAACCTTGCGTGTTGTGATTGTCCGCTTGGCCTTGACTTTGACTGGTGATGTCGGGTGACACCATTCCATTGACTGACGTTTAGACTCTGGNCGCTTGGCCTTGACTTTGACTGGTGATGTCGGGTGACACCATTCCATTGACTGACGTTTAGACTCTGGGGTCATGTAAGAAACCCACGTCTCGTCCCCTGTAAAAATCTTCTCTAAAAATTGATCACCTTCCTTACGATTTCGGTCCAAAACATCAAGAGCACAAGCCATTCTTTTCATTTGGTGTTCCTCAGTAAGCAGAATGGGAACCCAACGTGCGCACATTTTTGAAATTGCAAATTTTCAGAGACAATTTTGTGCAAAGTTGTTCTACATACATTCGGAAATTCCAATGCTAAAGTCGAAATTGTGAATCGCCGGTCTTCATGAATCTTTTCGTCCATGGCTTTGATNGAATCGCCGGTCTTCATGAATCTTTTCGTCCATGGCTTTGATCAAATCTTCTGTGATCACTGATGGTCGGCCTGATCGCGGTTCATCGTGGACATTTTCCCGTCCGTCCTTGAAAGCTCTCACCCACTTACGCACTTTGCTGTAACTCATCGCATTGGGGCGATACACTTGACTTATCTGTCGATGAACTTCCGCTGTTGAAACGTTCCTTACGGTCAAAAACCGCATCACTGACCGTATTTCACAGTCGGCGGGCTGATCAATTGTTTTAAACATTTTGAACTGACACTGTAAACAGCACACTGCAACAATACCAATGAAAATGGCGTCGTTTGACGAGCAAGGCATGCCGGGAGTCGGTGCGCATGCGCGTTACAATGTTCGCGCGTCATTCGATTAGCTGCGGCGATTCGGACCTTACTTTTCGAATAACTCTCGTACTTCGTTTAAAATGGAAAGAGGTGAGTGCGAATCCCTCATGGGGTGCGAATTCGTTGATTCTTGTACAAATTCCGCTACAGGACAAAACCTTATGTATACACAGTGAAACATGCACATAACGAAAATACAACCATGCAAATTAAACAAAATAGCTAGCGCTCTAATATGAAACTAAGAGAAGATCGTTTGTCACTCTTCTGTAAAGTCCATATTTACGAAATACGTTCAGTGGAGATGCGGCAGGTGAGTGGTTCGCGTTAATTAATGGTTCGCGTTAATGAGTGGTTTGCTTTAATGAGTGGTTCGCGTAATGAGTGGTTCACGTAATGAGTGGTTCACGTTTATGAGTGGTTTGTGTTAATGAGTGGTTTGTGTTAATGAATGGTTTATGTTAATGAGTGGTTGGCGTTAATGAGTGGTTCGGGTTAATGAGTGGTTCGGGTTAATGAGTGGTTCGGGTTAATGATTGGTTCGCGTTAATGAGTGGTTCACGTTAATGAGTGGTTCGCGTTAATGAGTGTATCGGGGTAATGAGTGGTTCAGGTTAATGAGTGGTTCGGGTTAATGAGTGGTTCGGGTTAATGATTGGTTCGCGTTAATGAGTGGTTCACGTTAATGAGTGGTTCGCGTTAATGAGTGGTTCGCGTTAATGAGTGGTTCGCGTTAATGAGTGGTAATTTTTCGATTCGTGTCCACATCCCACTGCAGGACAAAATATTTAAAGATTTTTTATTTCTCTGTTATACACAGTGACATACATTACGAAAATAAACTCGTATTCTTACCCCGGTTTGTAAACCTGAAATAAGAAACAAACTCGCAAACACTCTAACATGACTAGAAACAGAGATAATTACATGCATTATTCTATGTCAATCCAGTATTTACAACAATACCTCATGTATAAACATTGTAGGTGAGTGGACAATGTGTTGGACTGTCAAAAAATGTTTTTCGACTTCAAATACCGCTACCGGGCAAATTTTTTTAAGCACTTTATAGTAATTTTTATACCCAGTGAAACACCCACATAACGAGAATAAAACGTTTTTTGTTACCTCTTTTTATTAAGAACAAATTTTAAAAAACAACCTTGGAAGTTTGTGGTCACGTTCCGTAAATTCACGAAGATTTATGTTGAATTCACGGAGAGAACGTTATTGAGAAAAGCGAAGAGTTCGTAATTTAACGCAGATTTTGTGGATGATTTGTAACCGGTACTTTCCGTAATTTTACGGACACTTTGTCCAACTGTGTAAGCTTGTCCATGCAGTAATGCAACTTACCACAGAGGTGGGTCCAGCGTCCACATGGCGGGATGTCTGTCGAGCTTGCGTGCAGTTCAGTGCGCTTATCTCAAAGATACCCGACGGCTTGCCATAAACATGGGAANGGCGAATTATATTCCCGGTAATCCCTTTAGCTCACAAGTCGTACACGTCTTTTCTATCTGATTTTCAAATGAAATCACTGCCAGCTGTTGTAACGCGCTCCACTTACCCCAAACCTTTTTTTGTTCCAAGAGACATTTAAGTTCGTGAGCACACAATAAATGTGACAGTGCATGAGCAATACCATAATGGGAGGTCAGTGAATGGGGCGTGTGCTTTGCTAATTAGATATGGGAAACGCAAAAAAAAAATATATATTCTGATCCCTCTGAGGCTTGGCTTCCAATCTGTTACTGAGCGAGATGGCGCAGTGGTTAACATTATGACTCGCATAAGGGAGGACCTGGGATTGAATCCTGGTCCGGCAATAGTGATGTTGGTTTTACATGGTTTCCTGAGATGACTCCAGGTGATGCTGGTGGATGGCCGGATAACTTNCCGGCAATAGTGATGTTGGTTTTACATGGTTTCCTGAGATGACTCCAGGTGATGCTGGTGGATGGCCGGATAACTTCCTGTTCCTACATCTCACTGCAACTACTCCGCCTTTAATTACCTCGCTAATAACGAAACATTAAGACCATTACTACCTAAATTCAAATGTATTTGGCTACAATCGTATTAACTATACAACTTGCGAAGTTTTTGACAATGGGATGGTATTAAAAATGATAAAGCATCTATCTCGTTTGCTTGATAGCTGTAATTTCTTTGATGCCGATGTTTATTATTTCACTTTCGTACATGCTACAATTACTATACCCGTGTTCGGCCACTGAAGCTCATGAAGAGAGGGATACAATAGTCGGGAAGGGTTTTGCGAGTCGGACACAAAGTCTGTCGGAACCAAGATCAAAGTCCAAGGTGCTGAGCCCATTTTTTCATCACATTTTCTAAGTAAGTTGTTTCCAAATAATAACTTCAACACATGCTTGCGTTTCCTTAAAACTTTGTTCTAAAACCATCGTAGCCATAACGCCGGTATTCAGGCCAGCAAAAGAAACCTAAAACTTACTGATATAAGACTTTTGATAATGTGTAAAATAGTACCCTGAGACGCTAAGTGTTGTCCCCTCTATGCAGGCTGGAATCTGGAACCTCGTTACAATGGCAAGAGGCTACNATGCAGGCTGGAATCTGGAACCTCGTTACAATGGCAAGAGGCTACACAAAGCTCAGGAACATCTCAAACTTTGTCTGTTCTGGTCCTCAAGACAAACCGACAAGATGTCATGAGAGCTGAGCGTGTCGACTGCCGGTGCGAGGATTCTGTCAGTGTTCAACGTCGAGTGATAAGGACAGTTAGACTCTATATTGTTGCTCAAGTATAAGTGGCTGGTAGTTGTAACTATAAGTTCCACCCTTCGAAGCAATTCTCACTTATAATGCTAATATTTATTTATAACTTTACTTGTCTTATTTATCAATTGCGATTAAACCAGTTCACAATTTTTTTAATATAAATTAAACTCCCTTTAATTACCCATTTAATAAATTATAATTTAAATTTATATAAGTTTTGAACATAGAAAATATGACCGTGTGATGTACGCCGTATGAATGAGACACCAGTTAGAAGATGTATCGTGATAATTCGATGGCTTGAGGCAAGGTATACTCAGAACACCTCCGTTGTAACAACAGATGTGGAAGAGAGATATTCTGAGAAATGCATTGGCTGGTGTCTCACCAAAGGGAGAAAACTGACACTGTTGCGAACAATCAGCAGAACCCTTGCAACAATTAAGTCAACTGCCATTGCTCCAAACCATCAACTATAAATTTTCTGCATGCGAAGCTCTTAACATTTCTGAACGTTTTGATACAGTCCTCAGTGGTTGTAAACGCTAAGGCCAGCAAACTGGAATGTTACGTTCCAAAACTGAACTTAGAATAAATGAGGTTATAGAGGCGAAGTAGCACGGCATTCCCTTCGGAGAAGCATATATTGCTATTCGGTTTAATAAAGATACAGCAAGATGCCGTTTTAAGTTAAAGGTTAAACATACCTGAGGAAGATATGGTAGTAATTTAGTTGGCATGTTAGGATTTAGTTCTCTAGGAAACTGGTCCGAGAGTAGATTTACGCTGTTATTGTAGGTGGTCTTCAAATCAATTTGCTGGTTCGTGTGCCCGGATGCCGGAAAACGTTGCGCATTTTCACTTTTGTATTATTAATCGGTCTGAGATTACGACATGTCGCTGAATGTTCACAGGATACACCAAATATGGACACCTATTTTACGCTACTTATTGGACAGAGACGCTGAGACATCCAGAAAGCAATTCCACAGAAAGTTTCCCATGCGTAGTACACAAGGATGTACGTATGTGTTCTTAGTTATGTGTGAATGTCATCACGGAAGCACGTGACTCAGAGGGCTGTATGTGTCACACGAGAAGAGATGAAAACACTTAGGCACAGACAGCAAGAGCCCAGTCGACAATTCTGGAAAGTACACGTGATCACAGAGGACGCCAGGCAAGAGGAAACTCGGCATTTAGACGCGACTGAACTACTATTTAGAGGGGTCTGCACTAAGGCCGGTTGGTCGGCTCAAAAGACAACCCGTAATGTGAACTGTAAACTCACCGCTGTGACAAAAAGTATGCATTACTACATGAACAAGCAAAGACCGTACGTCCGGTAGACAAGTTTCTGGTGCCTGTCGTCGCACCTCAGACCTAAAGGATAGGCGCATAAAGCAATTTTGAGATGTGCGAGTGCAGTACATATTAGTTGTGTGTATATTACTGTTGGACTTGTTGGACTCTATTTAAATCTCCCGCGTTGCTGACTACAGCGGTGCCATTAGGTCCCCTGTCGGCAACCCTGACATTACAGTTAGCTGCTTTCAAGAGTTGGTGGCCCCTCTCTCTTCCAATTTGTCGTCTAATGTAACAGTGGTAAATGATGCTATCAGGCGTCCTCGCTGCATTTTGACTATTTGGTAGTAACTTAAAATAAATCTATATTTATTGACTTTGTTCAACACACAACGTGCTGAAACGGACCCGAGTGTAACATCTGCACAGACCACGTGATTTCTGAGGCTACTATAAGAGTCACTAGGGTTCTAGATGACTATCCGGAGGATAAAATGATGGTAGACAACAGTAAACATCCTCTGCGCAGATTGCCACTGGCACAAGTCAATTTAAAGGCTGGTATTCTAGGAGCACTGGTTGCATGAATGATAATGCATTACCTTCTCGAATATATCGCAGTTCACTCTAGGGTTCACTGATGGATTGATGGATGCATGAGGACGTGACGTCCCAGAGGTCGACATAATAACCCTGCACATGTCATGGCGTGACTCAAGGCCACTACATCTGGCGTGTTGGTGTGGGCAGTCGTCAGTTATAACTCCAGAACCGACTGGTGTTTGTGCAGACTTCACTGATGGATGCATGAGGACATGACATCACAGAGGTCGACATAATAACCCTGCACATGTCGTGGCGTGACTCAAGGCCACTACATCTGGCTTGCTGGTGTGGGCAGTCGTCAGTTATAACTCCAGAGCCGACTGGTGTTTGTGCAGGCGTCACTGACAGCCCTTCGGTATGTCCATGAGATACTCCATCGCCATTTTATACCATTTCTCTGAGGGCAGCGGTGGCGTAGAGCCAGGGAGCTCGCCTCCCACCACGGCGATCTGGGTTCGATCCCCGGCGTGTTCACTCCCGGATTTTGGCATGTGGGAATCGTGCTGGACGATGCCGCTTGCCGGCGGGTTTTCTCGGGGTACCCCCGTTTCCCCCGCCCTTGNAATCGTGCTGGACGATGCCGCTTGCCGGCGGGTTTTCTCGGGGTACCCCCGTTTCCCCCGCCCTTGCATTCCAGCGTCGCTCCATTCTAGGGTTTCATTTCTGTCATGCCTGGGGATGACGGTCACCTACGGGTCCCAGCTGGAAAGACCGTCACTCGGAGGGTGTTGCCTCGCCCTGTGTGCACTCCCCACACGACATTATTATTATACCATTTCTATAGGTTATGCTGAATGTTGCAGCAAATATCTCGTTATCGTGTAACGTTGCGGTTTTCCAAATATCATATTTGCCTGTGTTTACAGATATTATATTTATCTATGGTTACAGATTATTTGGTTATGACTACAATTAATTTAATATAAATTTCCAAATTAATCTTTATTATGTATTATATGATATAAACAAAGTGAAATGTAATGTTTGGTTATATTATTAGTTTATTGACATAGCGATCGTGTGTAGGTCATCTTTAATTTATTTTAGAAGATTTTCAGTAGTCCAATTTTGTTTGTTATTATTCAATTGACCTTAGAGGGTATTTATTCTGTATTGAAATTCTTCAATCACTTGAATATAAAGAAAGTTATACTGGTTGGCTCTCGTATCACCATTGTTGGTTGGAGGAGAGATATAGCGTGGTCAGACGGCAGCCAATCAGAGAGCATGTAACAAGAGAAATATAGCTGAAAGGGAAATCTAAGGTAATATTCTTTAATAAAGAATATAACAGCTGTCAAGGATGGACGTGTGAGTTTGAAGACTGAGAAGTTAGTATGATATAGCGAGTGAACCATTTAACGTACGTGGGTAGCTCCCGTGGTTCAACTTCTATAACTAACTCGGACGGAACATTTTTTTATACACAATTATTTTCCGCCCACGTACGTAGTCACAAGGGTGTAGGCGACTACGTGTTTGCCTCCTACGTAAAATCCTACGTACGCAGATCGTATATATTTTGCTGCGAGATGTTTTAAATTTCTTCCTCGATAACATAATCGAGATGTATTTGTCGAATTTGTTTGGAGGAGAAGAAGAACGGGTCAATGAAATTTTGAGAGACTTTGTATTTCGACCTTCCGACTTCTGTTGAAATGTTAAAATCGTACAGCCAGTGTATTTCGAACAGCTCCACAAGGTTACAACGCTCTAGCTTAGCTTGTGATATTATCAGATCGATAGAGCACGTTTGGGATCAGCGACCAATTGAAAAGATGTCTGCTCTGGCACCCGTAACACACGACGTCTTCTGATGAAAACCGCGCGCTGTCGAGGAAGAATTGAAGGATATGACTCGGGACTTATTACGGTACCGTGTAATACCATGAAGTATCGTGTTACTACCTGTCTGAATGCGGAAGGGATCATACCTATTCAACCCTGTGAAAACCACCTCCAATCTTTTGTGTAGACACCTGTACACTAAGTGTTGGTCCGTAATTTGCAGATCACTAGCAACATACAAATTAACTGAAGCAATGGGTTGGATTAATAATAATTGTTTAGAAACCTCATTCAGGATGTTCCACTTTCTCTGTCTGGTAATGTATTATATTCTGTATTTTATTTAGTGCTCCTTACCCTTAAATCTTTCCCACACTATATGTCACCACCCGGTTATAATTATAAGTCCTGCGCATACTTGCAGAAACAGGAGCTTCCCATCAGATGCCATTTGTTAGAAGCTATCCCCCCATTTTGTTTAAACACAGTATGCCCAAGACTCCTGAGGCATGTCATATGTATGACTGTCTACTAAAAAAATTAGGTGGCTGTTACCAGATACCACACATTAACTGCCAAGTTTAGAGAAATTTACGAGCTCAGTGACATGCAGTCGTCTTTTCATTATCTGTTTCAGAGACTGATGAGTTTTATTTTTGACTAGATAGCATTGGACATGTCTTGATTCTATGTAATTTTGTTTGTTCGCTATGAGTCCTCCAGAAATGCTCACCTTTCCATGACATAACTGAACAATTGATTAAAATAGACATGTGTGTAAAATCTGACACGTATTATGATTAATTTGCAAAATTTTAGGCTCCCTAGTAAAACGACAAATTAAGATAGCTTTTTTTTTTTGCACCCCATCTTTGGATGCGCATAGGTGCATTTGGTTCTGCTCTTTGCTTTCAGATCTGTGCATGTCGGACGTGCAAAAGGGCAGGTGGGAGAGGTTTTATTAAGTGAGAGAGAGCAGCTCAGATTCATTGCGAAGCTGTTGTCTCGACGCGGTAATTGCATTTTCACAGACTGCAATTTGGCAACATAGCAGGCAGCGCGTGCCAGTTGTGTGTGCGCTAACAACCGGGAGGTGGAAGTGACAGCTCATCGTTAACGGGCCGCCATGACAGTTGTTATGCTGCGCGCGGGTCGAAGTGGGCTTAATCACCGCGCCGCTCTCTGCGNAGACTTCAAAGGCGCCGCCACGAAAGCAGCGCAGGGTAAAACATTCTCCGCAATGCTTTCACCTCCTTGCCTTGATACGAAACAAAGCTGTATCCCTCCGCCCCTGCTTACCGTCCGCACTCCCTCGCTGAAGAAGATATATCTTCATCGACCCGCCGCCTGGGAGCGAGACCACCCCTGCTACACTACCGGAATCAACAGATATATTTATTTTCTTCCATGGGAAAAGAATCCTCCAGAATCAAGCGGGAAATCACTTTCAGCACGGGAGCTTTCTCTACTCTTTCTTTTCTCTCCGGATAAGAGCCCGGGAGGAAACCGTGGATATATCCAGTGATAGGATAGGCTGGAAGCACATATACATTTCATCTACGTTCGCAACTGGGCCACGGTTCATTTCATGTGTTCTGAAAAGACGGATTCAATTCTACGTTTACAAAGAGAAAGAGCATTCGTGGTTTCAGTGATGATTATTCTAGGTATCACTTTACGGACCTCCGTGCACTCAAAATATTCTGTTCATTGGCTGCTTCTACAGAGAGAAATACTTTCTATCTATCTGCGTTTTGTATTACCTTTCAATGAGTAGTAATCGAAGGCTCGGGATTCTCCAGGACGTATCGAACTAGCTGAGTTACAATAAAAATATAAATAGACGTACGGGTATTCAAAGTTTAGTCTACCTAAAAATGAATTCGTAAATACTTCCGGCCCTAATTCAAGATAAATTATACTTTAAGTACAGCAACCACGTATAGTGTATTTAAATATTTCAAATGCAGCCTGAAAATCACTGTAATCACTAAATTTTTGTTTCTGATGAGAGTACATAATCCAGAAAAGAATAGCCATTATTGAAAAAAAGCATGCAGAATCTTTCAAGACCAAACACGAACGTAGTTCAAAGTCGTTGATTATATTTCCTGGCATCTAGAGGAGGCACTGCTAAACAACGGATAATTCACTAAAAGCAATAATAAAAGGTACATTTTTAAATCAGTTCTCATTTCGTTGATTGACATACGAATAACATATTCAACCTAAGTGAGGAAGACTGAAAGCCGTGTGGTGGAATATTAAAATTTTCTATCCAACAAGACACACGGCTTAAGTAACTGGATTAATTGCTTGGATGAAATTAAGGGTGTGTTAGCCTGCTGTTCCCATTCGAAATGTTGAGTCAAGTAAAACACATGGCAGATTGCCTACTGAATTAATTTGTGAGTTTATTTCCATTTCCACGATAATAATCATTGTGCAATGGTGTTAGGTGGGAAAATAAAAATGAAATACATATATAGTATTTATATAATTTCCATTGCCTAAGCGCAAAGAAAAGTAAAAATAACTAAACAAATTTCCATATATATATATATACACAGAGTTTTCTCTCTCTAATTTAAGTTATTATTTAAATGAATTTAATTTCCCATTTTCCACGATGTACTGGTTTCAAATATTTTCTCCTTCCCATGAGTGGTGTTCACCTTAATTCTTTTTTGTAGCTGGAAAACTGGGCTGTCCAAATGAATTCTGTCTTTAACTTGCTTGTTGTACTATCTTAAAGCTGGGCGTCGTGCAGCTGTACAATCCGTGACTGGCCACAGTTTCCCATTTTCCGTACGAACGCTTCTGTGCCAACGTTAAACCGAGGAAGAAGTTTTTTACAGTTGCGACCTGACTTATCATCTTCTTTGTTAGCTTGAACCTGACTCGGTCTTGTTTTGTTGCCTGCGTGTCACTGATTCGGGGTCATCTAGGGCACAGAATTAGTACAAACGAAACGGCTCTGGTTCACGCAAGCACGCCTTTTCGCAGGTTAGCTCCGCAATGCTCTGAAAGTGGACCTACTTCTGCTTGGCGACATAATGCTGTGAAATTTTCCGTGTTGATGTTGACGGCATCTGGACATTTCGTCATTAGTTTTATATATATATATATATNAATGCTGTGAAATTTTCCGTGTTGATGTTGACGGCATCTGGACATTTCGTCATTAGTTTTATATATATATATATATTGGTACCGGAACATTTCAAGAGTTTTATGACCCGTAGACTAAGACACCAAAGTTCTACAACTGAGTATATCAGTACACGGAGACGAAATTACTTCGCGGTTCCTTTGATCTGGACNTAAGACACCAAAGTTCTACAACTGAGTATATCAGTACACGGAGACGAAATTACTTCGCGGTTCCTTTGATCTGGACGTACCAATTATCTGATTGGCTGTGCGAGGCGTGGCCATAGCTTATTGGTGCACATTCTGCACTGTGAAAACACTCTAAGAAATCGCCCGCAAATTTACCACAGCATATGAGCGTATCGAGCATAACGGGAATTGAAGTGCCGTTTTCGTTCATGCAGGAAAGAGTAACGGGCTGGTGAATTTACACACTTGTATGATAGAGACGCTCAAAATTTCTCTATCTAAAACCTGGCATGGTAAAATTTTTGTACTCTCTATAGATGAAAAACTATTAAAATTAGGAAGTTGGCTGAGAAAGAATGTTTACAGTGTATTTCGCGAAGTATCACTCGCTGTAATTGTAATCAATTCGCAAAGAAGACTTAGCTGTAGGTGTAGTACATTCATGGTTACGCGCAACTTTTATGAGGCCCTTCTAAAGTTTTACTTCCAGGATATCCCTTCGCCACATGCAAAAAAAGTTCAACCGGGTCTACAAAATGACACCAAAGGGACAACGCANACTTCCAGGATATCCCTTCGCCACATGCAAAAAAAGTTCAACCGGGTCTACAAAATGACACCAAAGGGACAACGCATCGCATTTGTGCTGTTACGAGTTTGTGGTCAGGCCCTTAGCTGAGCANTACTTCCAGGATATCCCTTCGCCACATGCAAAAAAAGTTCAACCGGGTCTACAAAATGACACCAAAGGGACAACGCACCGCATTTGTGCTGTTACGAGTTTGTGGTCAGGCCCTTAGCTGAGCAGCCTGCCTGATCACACCTTCACATATTTATCCAGGACACGGGCCGTGATTGCTGAAATTAGTTATGAAATCGCAAACCACAGAAACCACCTCCACCGGCCAGTAGACGGGGACAACGCAGCCGATATAGGGAAGCGTAGTCCGTGGGTGGGCGGTGTCTTTTGTCGTCGGGCCATTGGAACGAGAAGACCACTGAAGATGGGTGTGTCCGGCCGTTGACTTGTGCCATCTTTATCAGCCTCCGGATTCACGAACAAGGTGGCGACTATCCAATTAGAATTTACTCAAAATGTGACTGGTTAAATATTTATAATTTTATATAAATTAATATTTCACTATATATTTGTATAGCTCCTCCCGCCCATAACAATCGTGTTTATATTTAAATAATATTATATAAACTCAATCTTAAATAAACCCCTTTCATATAGTGTTCATTACACAACTCTTATCATTAACTTGCTACTCCCCTATAGTCCCGTTAAGGTATGATGAAGAATCATAAATCATAACATAATAGTGAGCACTTAGTGTAATTATATTTTGAATAAGAACTATTTCTAGGTATTACCTACACACTTATTTTTCCTGTTTTAAGGCATATTAATTTTAATGAAATATTATAATATATAGATAAAATATTAGTAGAAGTTGAATTTGACCAAAAATGAGGTGTTTTAATGTTAACATAATTATAAAACGGTTGCGATACATGGCATATTAAGGGAAACAGCCAAAAACGCCATACAGAGAGTCATTTTTCAAATTTTTAATTCTAAAAGTGTGAAGAAACTGTGAACAGAATATATCTGTTAAGAATAGCTTGTCTTCCAACGAAATCACGAAATTTCCCGGTGCATACTGACAAAACGAATGTCATCCGACCGCATTGCTCGCTTGTGAAGACTTCTTACTGGCTCGTGGGATACAGTGTTTCTTCTCTGCACCTCGCCGTTCGGGCGTACAAGCCCGAGGAATTTCCCCGACGCGGAAGTAACAGGGAAGCGCCCTGAAGAAACGAGGCCCACGAGAGTCGTAAAGTCGGGCTCGAGGCCCCGCCCACTCCGCGAGGCGGCAGGCGGTTGAGATAATCGGGCATCGGCTCTCGGGAGCGCGGTCTTCGGCGACGGTATCTAGCGTCCATATCGCGCGGCCGGAGTTGCCGGACGACGGTAACTCTCGTCGCTATCGACGGCGCGCCTCCCCGGAGGCAGTGACGCCACTCGGGGGGTGGGGCAAGTGCCGCTGGAAGGAAAAAACGCAGGCGAAGACGGGTTCCGACACCGCACGAACACGAGTGTCCTCCTCCAACCCTCCTTCGACGTGACTGTGCCGTGTCCATCACCCGGAGGAGAGCGAGGCAACGAGGCCGTCACTGGAAATAGCTGCAGCACCCGACCGCCTCTCTCTGCAAACCCGCCTTCAAGAGAGGGGATCGAAGGGCGTTTTGTGTTTATCGGCCTTTTTTTTCCCCGCCCGTAAACCGGGCCACAGATTTATCAGCGCACTCTGCACGGGGGAGAAATAACGGGACAGAATTATTGTTGCAGGCCGGGCACACGCGAGATGTCTTTATGCACCTCGTCTGTTGTATCTTGCATTCGTCTCTTCTTCATTTGGACGAGTTCGCCACGACGTAAGATTCTCTAAAAAACGAGGGGTCCGCGGTGGTGTAGGGGTTAGACTATTCGCATCACACTTAGGCAAACCGTGTTCGATTCCCGGCGGGGTCACTCCCGGATCTTCGCGCTGGACGATGCCTCTGGTCAACGGGTTTTCTCGGGGATCTTCCGTTTCCCCCGTCCTTCCATTCCGGCGCTGCTCCATACTCACCTCGCTTCACCCTGATCGGCTCTCGAGACCTCAATGTGAGCCACTAAAGTATCTTCACTCACTCTAAAATATGAGCTTTTCCAGAAAGAGCTTTGTACAAGTACAAAATGTATGTAGCCACTCTTAAGTCGCAGAGAAGATACGCACACAGAGACGAAATGGCGTGGGCGTACCTATCCTCTGACTGGTTGCGCAAGCCTCTGAGATCTGGTTTTGTGTCTGATTGGCTACTGTACGCTGCGAAAGATTCTCTATTGGCTGGGATGCTGGCTGGCGACTGCTACCAGACGTTGATTGGCGAATGACAGTTCAACATTTTGCTGGTCATTGACGCCATTTTGGTGACGTGTGCTGCTGGAGTTCTTTATATAATATGCAGTTTTGACTCTGTATTCTCAAGTATTCTGTGTTAAAGTGACTTATTGTATTGCGTTATATCAAGTCACGAGCACTCGTACATGTTGACAAGAGGCCTCTGGCTGCATCGCGGCAAAATGCGGCCCACTTCCCAATTTTTGCTTTTGACTTTTAACGCTAATAGATAGAAAGTAAAGACTTCATAAACACGCAAAAACAAAGTGCCTACATTCACCAATAAATAGAGTCATGATTTCGTACATTTCATTCCCGTTGTGCTACAAGAAATAAAGTAGCACAGAATAAAAATTTCACACGTGGAAATTATTTTGCGTATCTAACAAGTCTGCACAATCACTTTTTTGTAAAATTAATGTACGACCACAAACATTGAGTAAGCAGTTTTATAAATAACCAACTTAAAACAAAACAAAAATATATCGCTCTCTACAAAATATACCGACCTTTAATGCTTTTAATGTTCCAACCAGTTAACGTCAATTGTAATCGTAAGAAGTTCTTTACTTTAACTTTCAGTGCCAGAGCAGTAGTGAAGGAGGATTTATTCTCTTAGAGTAATAATGGTCATTAATAGGTCCGATTAATTTTTTTTTAATTTGCTAATGTAACTCTTGATGTGAACCACGCGTTCACGAGCTCCTTGTACCCACTCTGACCGCCGCAGTCACAACAACTACACCAGCTACACCGGGCCGCACCAACTACATCAGGCCAAGAGTGCGTAGTGAAGGTCGTCAAGAACAGAACTTGCACCTTCTTGCCGGCAAGGATTACGCAACTGAAGAGACCGCCCTACCCATTTATTACCAGAGGTAACTCTTTTAATAAATAAGTAGGCGATCCGAAACGGTGTTTACCCTAAAGCCGCAGTCGTTGGGCGCACTGGCAATTGGTCGTTGCATCGTAGCAGCTCGCGCAGCGGAATACGATGTGACGCACCACCAGGTGGCATCAAACTGGCTTGTAGGCTGAAGCTGAAGTGATAAGTGCCCCAAAGTGTCACCCAGTAGTGTGCAGCATTTTTACAAACACATTAAACACCATCACCGCATTCACAGCTACAGTCAGGGGTGTGTTTTATTGTATTGACAGCAATCAAGCATGGCATTCCACACCCCTTCGCCCAGGTGGACTCGTCCATCCCTTCAGGAGGCAGCCACCTGGCAACACTGTAGAGAGTGAAATACAAACGCGTTATCGGTAGTGAAATGCAAACACTTTTTACGAGAAAACGTAAGTAGTGTATAAAGGGGCATTCGAACGCAGGTTCATGACAGGGACACAGGGACACAAGATAGGTGGAATGCAAGAGCAGGAGGTTTTTGAGAAGGAATGCATCCGCAGGAGGTCGGCCATGTTGGAGGCCATTTTGGCAGCCAGATGGCCGCCATGTTATTGGCTGCCTCTTCCAATACATTATTTTTTTAAAAAAATTTAATAAAATTTTTACATAAGTTTTTACATAACTTTTTAATTTACTGGCTGGCAAAATGGCCGCCATGGGTCGAATGTTCTAGAATGTACTAGCTGGCAACATGGCCGCCATCTGGCTGCCAAAATGGCCTCCAACATGGCCGACCTCCTGCGGATTCATTCCTTCTCAAAAACCTCCTGCTCTTGCATTCCACCTATCTTGTGTCCCTGTGTCCCTGTCATGAACCTGCGTTCGAATGCCCCTTTATACACTACTAATGTAATACTGTGATAATGTCAATTTATGTAAGAGTAATTATGTTTTCAAAAAGGAAGATTGCCTATAAAGGCCTCTATCCTTGTAATATGTCATTCAGTGCGGTGACATGCCCCGTAAACTGCACAACTTCAATCTTAATGGACATTTGTTAATAAATGGTTGTGTCAGTAATGTGTTCATGTAATTTATACAATTTTTCACTATTGCAATCATATCACAGAGTTCTCATTTTATGTTTAATTATTCGCCGTTTGACTTCAGTTCTCGTGACTCGTGCCGGAAATCGAGATCACTCGGCCAGTTCGTCTCAGCACTTGAGCCAGACCGGACAGCGCGTGTACGTACAACAGTGATAGGACGGTCAACGCATGGACGCTTGACATGATGAATGTTTTCAGCGTAAGTTATTTCCTAACAACTTCCGCTATCAGTTATATCAATTATGAGATGGACGTGCCCCCCTAATAACGGACGCATGAAAACAAGTGATTACAAACAACAGGGCAGAGTAGAGAGGTGCTAATTGAACATTTTGCATTGAGGAACCAATAGTCTAACAAGAATCCGTTTAGCTATTACTGGTGATGTCAAAACACAGTGGCAATGTAGGTAACCTGTATAATAATCCGACACACAGGGCAAGCACATGCTTGTTTATTTATATCGTTATATATGTCGCAGGGACATGATAAAACCGGAGATTTGATCAAATCCCTAAGGTAGATGATCAATTCACGGAAGATATTAAAATTACAACTCTGTGGGGTGATTTCCCTAAAGAAAGTAAGTGATTTGATCAAGTCCCTAAACTGGTTTAGTGAAAAGATGAAATAAAGAAGTCAGGACTCGCCCAAAGCGTAGCCATAAATTACGCACCGAGGCCGAGCCCCAGAGCCAGCAGGAATATTCAGTACGGGTGTTTTGGTCATTTCAAGGCTCGCCGGAAATTTTTTATAGCTTATGAGGCTAATAGCTTCAAGTATAACATATTTCCATTAACACTGTTAAGGGACTTGATCAAATCACTTACTTTCTTTAGGAAAATCACCCCACAGAGTTGTCATTTTAACATCTTCCGTGAATTGATCATCTACCTTAGGGATTTGATCAAATCTCCGGTTTTATCGTCTCCCTGCGATATATACACGTCGTAGGAAGAAAGCAAACTGATGGCATCTGCTAAAAATACCGCCAATCAATGGCTACACAGGCTGAGCACCGCTGCTGCATGATGTTACACGCATGTTTGAAGGGAGCTGGCATGGCGCTGGTAGTTTCAGTTGCTCACCGACTCCACTCTAATACCTACACGTGCCTTCACGCACAAGCGTGTTAACATGGACCTGGAGGTAGAAGTCAAGTGGGGGCGAGGTCAGTCGAGCGCGGAGGCCACGCACAGGTACCACCGCTACCAGTCCATTGGTCCAGGCACCGTGCGTCGAGGTGTCAACGAACTTCAACAGTGAGATCAGGCAAGGCCTCGTCCAGTTGTAACCACATCGCCCGACGTACACCCAAAGGCACATATGCAAATACGACGGAAACTACTTCTCCGGAAATTGGAACTACGTAATATCACTGTAACGAGCAGGGAATAAATATGTACCAGTTACGCCGTCACCGACAACTCCACGTCATCGCAGCAGCACTCAAGAGAACCCACGCAGGTTACCTATAGTCGGTTCACGACTGCAAGAGACTTTCTTGAAGCCCTGCTAAAGATCTACTTTCAAGCCCATTTCGTATCCTTCCGCCAAAGGTAAACAAACATTGCCATGTGACTGCCATGTGGCAGTCACATGGCAATGTTTACATGCAATGTTTACATTCCACTGTGTGTGTGTACATGGGTTCGAACATGCACGTACCCATTATAAAAGTCATGTATATTTTATTAATGGATATTCCACAAATGTAAAGTTTTTAATCTTGAGAATTTTACACAAAAGAATATGCGATGCCAGCGAAAAACATTTCAGTCTATAAACCCTAAATGCGAGTATTTTGATCAACGATAGTTGTTGTCTATTTACAATCGATTGTTAGAGACTTTCGATATATTCCCGTACATCGAAGGCAAGATAATCAGTATTGATCGAAATTGCTACAGACGTTAAAATGGTGTGGTGGTAGACTGAGTCGGATGTTTCGCGCAATTGTAAAACGTTATTTAAAAATGCTTGTGGCGGTTTTCGACAGGACGGCAGAGTTTGCGAGTGAAGGATTCTACGTCTTCAACAATGTCAAAACAATTCTTATGTGCAAATACTGCAACGTTAGAATAGAGTGGCAAAGGAAAGACACGTGCACGAAACACATAAAAACAAAAGGAATCTGTACAACGAGAAAGTGAGCACAAATTAAAATCATATGTTATTAAAAACCAAATAATGAAGAGCGGATATTAGTAAAACAAGACAAATAAATGAATTATTATAGGTTAAGCAAGATAATCGCACAAATTATCTGGCACGTGTGTCAACCACACCCTGCCAACAACACAAGGAACGAAGGTTAGTAAACAAATGGCCGCGTTTCTTTCACCTTGAGCGTGATCATATGACTATGCAAGAAACGTTGAAATCTAAATACGTTAGCATCACGTCATTAATAATTGGTTTAATAAGATACAAGTCTTTTCGACACCCATTTGTAAGCGATAAATTAACAATTACTTTAAAACTTTGAAACTATTTCCTCTCTTTGTGCTGGAAAACTAACGGCGTAACTGTATCCGCGCTCGCCGCTGTTTGTAATGTTATACGCATGCCGCTAATGGCTAGGGTGTTTTTTCATAGGTTGATTTTCAAAAGATTCTTCCATTCATGAACCGACTATATATGGCTATACACACTATCATCGGCCTTTTAGTATAGAGGTGATCTTGCCACACTGTTGGTTCCCACTGAAGAATGTCCTATTTGCAGCTATCTAATACACTCTGGTGTTTATTGTCATTTGTTCGAATACACCCGGTATTTGTAACAAATACCTTCCATGTAATACAGTATGTTCAGTGGCACTGGATTAGTTGCTTTGTGTGTGGGGGAGGAATGCAGGCTGAGTGAGTGAGTGAAGAGTGAAGAGATTTGGGCTGCTCTTAAGAACGGGAGATCCCCGAAGAAACCCGCCGACCAACGGCATCGTCCGTCACGATTCTCACATGCGAAAATTCGGGAGCTACCCTTCCAGGAATCTAACCCGATTTGCCTAGGTGGGAGGTGAGTAGTATAACCACTACACCACCGCGGCTCGATACAGGTTGAGACCCCAAGTCAAAGGAACTACAGGCCACAATTTCAAAAGGCTGTTGGAAATTGGCAGGGTAGGCGAAAAAAATATTCGGGAAAGTTTGATTAAGGTTGCCCCCGATCTCAGTTTACTGTAGCCAAGCGCTAGTTCGAAAATGCGAACGCAAATACTGAATAATAACTGGATTTAAAAATCTTTGCTGCAGAAGATAGTGAAACTTTGCTGGAATTAAGATTGCTATTGCTGCACAATTTAGTAATGCATTCAAGAGCATGAAACTAAAATATATTTTGAAGGTATGGAGGGTAGATTAAGGGAGGGGGGCACACATGTTAATTTGTACACCACCTACTAGATTTGGGAGGGGAGGGTACGATCTACCCCTGCCCCCTTTCCATAGTTCCTGAGCTCCTGAATGTGTACAGAATATCATAGCCTCTATCTCAAGCGCAAATGTACGGGGAAAATCTGGTCTTAAGTTGTAACTCCAGACATAACTATGAAACTGGCCCCTGATTTACACGAATAATTCGCCATTCTGTAACAGGAGCGATTTTTTTTTGTGAACAGTATATTTAACTCACAGATATCTCTTGTAACTGTTTAAAGTGTACGGGAAGTTACAACCGATACACGTCAAAATACAGACTTCTACGAAATAAATGATTGAATGTGGTTGGATGCTAGCAGATTTACGTAAGCGCTATAGTTTGAATGGCTGTACGTTGCCAATTACGTAAGTTCTATAAAGACCCGGCGATGTTAAAACACGGTGTTACCTAACTGAAAGTATAGAAGTAGTGACGACAGGAACTTCTAATCAGTGAAGCTGTAACAGACTTGAATCACTGTATATAAAGTACATCCTTCATGTGTCTCTATCCCAAGCCTGCTCTTTCAGATTTCTGTTTTTCCTTCCTGCTTGAAGGTCGTTCATCATCATCATTCTACCTCTTTCTCGATTTCTTTTACCATAAATTTTTCTTTGTGCCATGGACGTCGATATACGGTCTCTCTTTACTATTCGTCCCGAACGGTAAGTTTTATTTTATTTTATTTACTCTTCTTCTCAATTCTTTAGCAGTTGATTATTCCTGCTTTTTCACTCAACTACATATAAATAATTTTTTCTAAACGAACTGTATTTATCTTAGTAGCTAAGACGTTAGGAGCATGTAGTCCTACAATCCACGTGTAATATTTAACTAATTTTTGCAGTTCCGTAATTTAATTTTTATTATCAAGTCTGTGCCAGAAGTTGTTTTCCCTTATTATTTTTCGTTGCGTATCTCTACATTTTTATTTTTACTTTGTAAGGCAAACATTACAATTTGGGTTATCCGTGGGCTGAATTTCGTAGCGATCTGTATAAAACTCATGTTTTACTATCTGCTATTACAGCGAGACGAAGTTAGTCCTATCAAGTGAGTTGTACTTGTTTCGAACCCTCGTTAGTTTCAGCATTATCGTTTATGTTTATTGTTTAAACAAAACTCAGACTGTCGTCAAATGAAATTCGCACAATTTCCCGGTGACTGGTTGTAATACTGTCAAAGTCATTTTAATTCGTCACTTTCGTCGCTTGTTCCAGTTTTTACAAGCTTTAAATTATTTCGAAAGTATTTCCGTCAGCTGTTCCTAAGAATTTAATTTCGCTTGTTTTAATTATTTTTCAATATTTTGTTTTGCTTTCTGGTGTATAATTTGTAAGTAGTTACAATGAATTGTGATATACCGCGGTTAAATCTGACATCTTGCTAATTTAGTGACCATTGTAAACGTCTGTAAATGTCTCTATGTTACTCTACCTCCATTTTTGATGGACCAATGAACGTGCTGCTTCTGTAACACTGAAAAACTGTGCAAGGCAATGTGTAGTATTTGGAAAAACATGTCGATACAAACATTTTTCGCACTTTATTACTATCTATCTTAGTCATCTATCGTTCGGTTTTTTTATATAGTTACATAATTTGTATTGTATAAACTGACCTTTTATACTAAGGTAAACATATTTATCGTAGGTTAGCTTAAGAAGTAAATTATATATCTTCAAAGTAAAAAGCTGGTCGCACAAAAGTGTTTATTAACCCATTGAAAGATAAATGCGCTAACATTTATTTTGTAGGCAGTTCTTCTTTGTAGCAGCACTCTGCGTAAAGGAAGGACACAGCTGGAACCTTTTGAGCTGTTCGATGAAAATTTCAGATAGGTTTCTGTATAATTCATTCCAAGATAAAATATCTCCCCTTCCCCCCGAGGGGGGAAGGGGATATATTGTTGCCCCCCGAGGGGAAGGGGAGCAAGGAGAAGAAAAAGTTTTTAAGAAAAAGGGGGAGAGAAATTTTCTAAACCCCTACGACTTTTTCTGTCTTGTTGCCTCTGGAATATCCCCAGAGTACCGTTCTAATAGTAGGAAAACTCTACTTCAGATGCGTGGGCTACTCATTGTATCTGGCAAAATTCAACTTACCGCTTCAAGTATTTTTATTCATCCACTGAAGAAGACGTTATATATCTGAGGACGAAAGACACGGGTGAACGAGTAATAAGATTTTCCTCTCGCCATNATCCACTGAAGAAGACGTTATATATCTGAGGACGAAAGACACGGGTGAACGAGTAATAAGATTTTCCTCTCGCCATCACATCCCCCCTCCCCTATTTCTCTTCAAAGCCGTGAGACCATCTCTCGAAGCGGCATCCAATTTATTCCCTTCCTCGGCTTTCCCTGGTGTTCTGTATAACCACATTCGCAGAGAAAATAAGAAGGGGGTACGAATGAGCGATACGTCAACGCCGCGGGATGCAAGACAGGAAATGACATGTGAGGTGATTTCCGAAGGTGCGGCTTGACGTTATGGACCAACATGTTCCTCTCTGGCAGCAGCCAGCCAATACCTTGGGAGAAAAAAAAGTAAGTGAGAAAATATTCGGGGGCCAACACACCAGAGCCATAGCTAGAGAGGCTACATTTTGCTCGCCCGCTGCTGATATTAAAAAACCCTGCCTTTACCATGACATAAAGTCAAACGTCGATACGCACACGGGATTATTGGTTTAGTCCACTGCTACATAAGGAAACCTTGAAAATAAAATCACCTTTATATCCAATATAATAATAACAAATACTTCAGAAATTTTAAAAGGCTTTGAAATATTGTTTTACGTCTACACCTTACTCAATAACGTTATGTTTCACTAAGAAATTAACATTCGTAATAATTGGGTTAAGAGTATAGCTTGGACGCTTTTCTTTCAAGTTAGCAACCTCTGCTAATATTATTTTAAAACTTGGAAAGAAATTGTGAAATTTTGATGACAAATATTTACGATAAATAGGGACAGAACAATTTCGTACATTGTCATATTTCGGTTGTAGTATCTGCCTTAGTGAGTCGCCAAGTAGGCCAAACACCCCAGAAGATATACACTGAAGAGCCAAAAAAAACTGGTATAGGCGTGCGTATGCAAATAACAGAGGTATGGAACCAATCAGAGTAACGCGATGCTGTCGGCAGCGCCTATATAAGACAACAAGCGTCTGGAAAAGTTATTAGATCGGTTACTGCTGCTACAATGGCAGGTTATCAATATTTAAGTGAGTTTGAACGTGGTGTTATAGTCTGCTCACGAGAGATGGGACATAGCATCTCCGAGGTAGCGATAACATTTGGATTTCCGCGTACGACCATTTCACGAGTGTACCGTGAAAATCAGGAATCCGGTAAAACATCACATCTTCGATATCGCTGCGGCCGGAAAAAGATCGTGAAAGAACGGGACAAACGACGACTGACGAGAATCATTAAACGTGACAGACGTGCAACCCTTTCTCAAATTGGCGCAGATAGGATTTGTGGACTGCGCTGCAGGATTCATGGTGTGAATTGCCTCCCGCATACCTTCAGACATTAGTCTTGCGGCACTTCTGCGTGCTCGGGAGGGCCTTACACGATATTAGGCAGGTGTACCAGTTTTTTTGGCTCTTTAGTGTATCATAGTATTCGGTGTTTTTTTTTCATTGAAGGCTTTTTATTGTCTCTGCTTCCAACATAGCTTCATTAGCAAACGTGACTAAAATGTACACGTTATTGGAATGTAGATTGTCCTAAAATCTATTCACAAAATTTTCAGTTAATACCAATTAAGTATTTAGCAAGTCTTTAGAGTGAGCGCAAATCCTAAAACTAGTGGTTGGAATGATAATTTCAACTGTTACTGAATGTTGTTCAAAGACATACGCTTTATCATCGTCAATATATTTGTAAGCGAACAAAATATTTCAGATTTACCAATGTTCATATGAAGCATCAAACGTATGTAAATGGTACAAGAATAATATCGTTGTACGCAGTAATAATTATTACTGTTCATGGAGTATAAAATTAGGGTTTTTTTTTTAAACATTTTATCTCTTAATAAATGCAGAAATGTTGAACCCGATAAATTTTACTTTTTCCTAAGCTGGTGTAGCACAGTTATGAGGCATCATGTGGGGGGGGGGGGAATAATTATTCCCTATTTTCTATTTATCTACTGGCTATGTAAGACCCGTGGTCATAGGATTTTTTGCGGCTGTTGAATTTGCGGTCACCAAAAGAAAATCTTGTGGAGTTTGTGTTCAGCTCAATCACAATGTCTCACACTACCGTCGACAAAACGTCACACAAAACTTCCATAAATCCAAAAAACACGGGGTAAAATTATAAGACCAAGACTCTTATGTCACAGAACGAAAAGTTAAGGTGAAGTGGGGTAAAGGTGGAGCAGGGCTGGAATGCAAGGATGAGGTAAATGGGAGTGTCCTGAGAAAATCCTCTGGCCGACAGCAGCCTCCGCCACGTTTCCCACATGCGGAAACCCGGGTGAACCCGCCGGGAATTGAACCCAGTTCGCCTTGGAAGGTGTTAAGTAGCGTGACTACTAAGACACTAAATACTAAACTCTGACGGCGAAGACGCACAGGCCGTGACTCAGTACAGACACATTTTATTTATGCATGGAACGTTTTGCACATGTTCAGAGCAATTCTTGTCACTGTAAACCCTGAACATAAACAATGGCAGCATAAATAATGAGACAAAATGTATCCTGCGTTATTCAGCTTGCTGCCTCATCAGCCACTACTTTCATGCGAATGCCTGATTTCTCGTCTGAAAGAATGGTTGACTAACTGGTTACCAAAGGAGTTAAAAGTTGATTTTTAAATTTGCTGCCATTAATGTCTCAGGCTGACGTTTATGCCTGAGCAGCTATTGGGCTGTAATTTCCATTTCGTTTTTATGACGGAAAAGTTCAAGTTCTTGGCTTCATATAAGTTCACAAAGAAGAAAGGAATAATTAACCAAAATGTTTAATGCGAGATGCTTCGTTCTGATTTCATATACACTGATAGAAAGGCCAACAAAATATATGGTTGTGTAGTGCCAAAAATATAATAAGTTGCCACAATAAAATATTTTCTTGAGTATAGAAAACTTACCAAAATTAATTTTGTTCATCTAACAAAATACATGATTGAATAAACAAAACCTCTGTGTTGGACTAAAATAAATTAGACTGCTTACAAAATATTTTGTTAAATCAACTATATATATTTGTTTGGCCACTTGGCCATTGGTGCACGGATATACGCTATGAGACGAGTACGAACAGTAATTATACATATATGTGATATGTATAATATAAAAGACAGTGCAGTTATGTAATGTGTGTTGTATATATTTGTATGTATGCACGTACGAAAGTGCAGAAGTTGGGAGATGGCTTAGGAGGAAGAAATATAGTCTGCAAGCTTTTTCCTATTTTAAATATTAAGAAAAGCTTTGTCTATAAAGCGGTATGTACATACACTTACACACCCACGCACAGGCGTGCGCGGGTTTCTCATTTATGAATGAGATTCGGAAAAATCGTAGTAGCTTACCTTGTAACAGAAGGAGAGAGAAAAAAATATGTTATCTCTAAAGCGAGCGAAGACGCTCGCTGAAACGAGTGACTGGATTGACATTGATTACCCCGGACTACCACTGCTTGTCGACGCCTTATTGGCCACAACAGCACAGAGGTAGACCAGAATAAACAAATAGGGAGGTGTGACGTCACGGGATCGGCAACTACGTCAACTGCATCCTACCCGACACAAATAGCCCCGCCCACCTGCGATACACGGATACGTGTTAAATAACAGAATAGGTGTACTCACAGAAGTTAAATGCGCGCCGCCCTGGGAACTGGCATAGTGTCTGATTGACTACTTCAAGATACGAAATTTNCTAAAACATACATAAAACTCCACAATACTCATCATAAATGTTTAACAAATGCCCGAAATTGTGCAATTGCTACATATTAAATTACAATTTGTATGCACACTTACATTACATTTGTAAATAACGCATCCACTTTAACAAATGTGCTCCAAATTCACTTAGGATGAATATTCCTCAAATGTATTGTACTGTTTAAATTTTGCGTTAAATGTACACAACTTGGGTTTATTTAGGATGCCTCATCATTACACATCCGATATCAGAAATAATACTGCCTACACTGACTTATGTACGTGTAGTTTTTCACATTTGTTTGGAGAATTTGGTTCAGCCACTAGTAATGCAACGTGAGTTAAAAACCTGACTATTTGAAATGGCCCTTTCCATGTAACGGCTAACTTTGGACTAAAGTAATCTGCTTTCGAACTTGTCTTGTTATGTACTGTATTTCCCAAACGCGTGATGCAATTCGAGCGACTTAGCTTGAGGTCCGTCATTTACACCAACTGGCAGCAATGCCTCTTGACATTAACCCCAAGGAATACAAAATTCCAACGACTCCCTTAGCTTGGAATGCAATTAAAATGGTAAAAAGCTGAATTAAGGTCCAATTATGTGAAATACTTTATTTTAATTAATTGTGAAATATAGTTTCCATTACCTGCATGGGATAACCATGCACGTACAATTCTGAATTTATTTTCCGATAATCAAAAATGAGGCGATGTTGTCCCGGAGTCATTTTCGGCAACATAAAAGACGGACTGGAGCACTCATTAGTTGACTCTTAAATTGTCCCTCGTTATTGCAATTTCACTAAACGTTGTTTAAAAATATGAATTTTCGTTGCAGACATCCTATATGGAACCGACACAACCGGTTCACGATATTTTCATTTTAAGACTTTCAGAAATTTAGCTGTTATGATGTCACTGTAATCTTCCGTAATTTTACACATTTCCTTTTCTGTAGTTTCGGCATGTTGAACTACTTCAGCCTTATTACTATACGACGTGTTATTTACTCATTCAACTGGAGTATCAGGAGAGAAACTAGAATGCAATAGTTTACTATCCACACCAACACATGCTTGTGGTTTACTCAAAAACTCTATTCCAAAAATCAACCTATTATCAGCAAGTAAAAACACAACATATTACCTCTCATGACCCCGCTGTTAAGAGCCACCCAAATCTCTTCACTCACTCACAACATATCCTCCCTTTTGAAGCATTACCATACCCACTGAATTTTCTAGCATTATTTTGTTACTAAATTCCGGACTCGCCATAAACACTGACCCCTTCTCCCCCTGAATCAGTTAAAGCAGGAATTTTAAAATGTCAATTGTCACTGGAACAAAAAGGAAACCTTTACTATTTGAATACTAGTGTTTTTAATGTAAACAATACCAGTAAGTTCTCTCCACAAGGGACAGTAGTATTGAACATGTCCTGGGTGATCACATTTAAAGCACATTATTGATCTGCGAACCGCCTGTCTCACTACTATCACAACTCTTGGTTCCGTTTTTCTACTCCTTCATATTTTCAGGTGCCTGTTCCTCATCGTTATTTACCCCAGAATACTTTTGAACCATGTTTGTGTTCCCATTTGTAAGTAATACTTTTCAGTCACATGGTTTGTTCGAAAACCATTTCTTGGGTCTGACCTCCATAAAATATTTCCCTTTTACAATAACTGATGGTTCATCCAACCTGCGTAATCAAATGTAGCAATTCGTGCAATGATTGTAATTTACTGGATAAATGAAAAAAAATGTACCATTTTGAGGACGCTAATTGAAAAATATAACCTCAACCAAAATTGACTCTTCGCAAGGCGAACCCAGGACCTCAACTTGCCCAATAGTTCCCGAGACAAACTCCTGCATGGATTACCCTGGTTGTTGTACTCAATCGAGAACTTTCATGTGAATCTTTGTATTGCCACTAGAGTCCCTGGGTGACTTAACCAAATCTGTGATATATTCGATCGCATTATTGATTCAGATACATGCAATGCCATCACTTTCTAAATACTTACCAAATCCCACATATGCTGACGTAATACATCGTTCGTGTCCTCCATTTTAAAGAAAACACCATCGTTTTTTTAGCGCAGCTTGAAGATACTTCTTGGATAACATATGAATACACGAGGTTTGAACTGCACCTGGCGAAGTCATTTTTGGTTATGTTTGCCTTTTTATTGCATCCACCTGTACCGAAACACAAATAATATACATACAAAATTCAGTTGTGATGCATAATATATTTAACCAAAAAAATTACATGAAAAACAAAGCACCAAGGATTTTAGAACATAGCAACATAGAAATTAATAAGTAGTGTTGGCAATTATAATATATTTATTTTCAGATCCACACAAAGAAATAAACTTGATATGAATATAATAAATTGCTCTGTTGATTAAAGTTTATTTTAAAGTAATTATTATTTGCAGAATACAATCAAAGCAATATATACGACTAGATGGTCAATAAAAGCAATTAAAAAAGGAGGGTAGCTTTATGAGTGCAGTAAAGCCACCTTTTAATATACCCAGCACATAAGAATATTCTTTTAAAAATACTATATAAAATTGAAATTTCGCAAGAGGCAGTCAAATGACCCGTCAGAGCTCCTACCAAATAAAATATCAATGAATGAACACAATTTAAAAGATTGATTACGCCCAATGTGAGAGTCGTAGACATGAAGTATTTAAAAAATGAATTAATTCTTGGGCAGCTAACAAGACTAAACGCAACACGTTAAAACAGGAAAAACACAGCAACGCTAAGTTTTAGTTAAAGCCAAAACCAAATTTAGACTGGCCACCAAGACCACAATTTTGAAAAAAAAAAACGCTAACCCCACTGCACACCCAAGACAACAAATATACGCCACACAAGACATTAAAACAATTAAAAAGCCCAGATAACACACAAAGCCATTGTCTATGACTCACAGTTTTGAATAGCTCATTCACTCAGTGGCCCAGGCAACGAAACAAAATACAAAATGCCTCGTCACGGCAACAAGTTCGTTGGACGACCGATTGGGAACCTAATTCAGTGTAGCAGATCTTCAGGAACCCATTCAGGCGACGACGGGACGTAGAATAGAAAGAACGCTTTTTTATTATTAACTACCCTAAAACTAAGTGTTATATGAGCCCGCGGTAGGGACGGGAGTTAAGTGCGTCTCAGGGCTAAGCCCCATACGCCTACAAGGAAGGGATTTCATGCAAGGAGACACGCATCACGGCAAAGAGGGATTGGGCTGCCATGGCCTGCTTTTGGCCATGACAACCTCCCTAAGTGTACTTATAGCTAAACTATAGTTATAAGAGAAGGGGAAAAACCGGCATAGTCACCGTAAGAACCCTTTCGACAGGAAAGAATTAAAAATTGTTTCATGCCTTATCATGTTTAACAGAAAATGCTACAGGAGACAGAGGATAGGAATCATGATCTTTATTATGATAGGAAAAAGTGCTAGTAAGGAG
>NQII01001648.1:0-15431 GCA_002778355.1 Clitarchus hookeri | reverse complement strand
GGGGGAGGGACCTGCTGGACTAGCCCACCTCGCCTACGCTCCCGTCACGTGGTAACCGAGCGTGTGGGAGAGAAACTTCTTATCTGCTGCTGCGACACTCGCATGCAAGACTGCGCTAAGCGCACAGTTTGCCTGGAGGCTCGTTTACCAGAGAAGCGCAACATTCTTCACTGCAGTCGACATGTGCCGCAGAAAATTTTAAATTAATTTTTATTCATCCGTTAACCGACAATGTACATTGCTTTTGAACATGATCCCAAATTATTAATCAGGTTACATATATAAAATTATGCAAATTAAAGGAGAACATAAATATTATACACAATAAATTACACGAGTAAAAATAATTACTTTACATAATTTGCCAAGTATTAAAATTATGTAGCAGACAAGTCATTAAAAAGCAATTGTACACTGTATAAATATTTATCAACATTCAAGTACCGAAATAAGTATCATGATACATTCTACTATGTTGTTAAATAATTTTAAACACTAAATTTATACTCNCATTCAAGTACCGAAATAAGTATCATGATACATTCTACTATGTTGTTAAATAATTTTAAACACTAAATTTATACTCATAACTTAATGAAAATTGTTTAATTCAATTCTACGTATTATAAAAAAAATCTAGTATGCTACATTACATAACATTTNATAACTTAATGAAAATTGTTTAATTCAATTCTACGTATTATAAAAAAAATCTAGTATGCTACATTACATAACATTTATAGCAGAAAAATTTTTCATTTACACGTTTAATATATTAATTTGGCGGATAGTTTTTATAAAACTTGAAAGTTTGTTCAAGAATCTAATTCCAGTACTATTTGCTTAAGACCTGGACATTTTTACGGATAAATTTCACGCAAGGTTAAACTAAGACAAATTATACACTAGTGATTCATATGTGATTTAACTCACAAACAGAGTGGAATAACCAAGTACAACTTAATCCTAATCCAGCAGCCAATGAAANATTCATATGTGATTTAACTCACAAACAGAGTGGAATAACCAAGTACAACTTAATCCTAATCCAGCAGCCAATGAAAATTTTTGAGTGTCTAAAGAGAAGTCAGTTTGCCGCTGAAGGTGATATTAATTAGTAGAACGCATTAGAAGACACACCTAATTTTCGCGAAAAGAGTTATTGTGTACTTTTATTACAAAACATTTCAGCCTATCGCTTCTGGATGGTTTTCAATGCTGTTCATCTTAGGTGGAAACGTTTGGAATACACTGTTCCCGGTATCTTCACACTTTTTGAGTCAAATTAACGTTAGTTCNTCATCTTAGGTGGAAACGTTTGGAATACACTGTTCCCGGTATCTTCACACTTTTTGAGTCAAATTAACGTTAGTTCTACTCAGGTTAAGAAAAAAACGAGTTTTGTTATGGCAGTGTTTGGCATAACGAAAATTTCAGCCGCTAGCTACGCAGTCTTCCAAAGAGGTCACTTTCAATTTATATATATATATATATATATATACATATATATAGCTAAAATAATAGTAAAAGAGAAAAAGTTTACTTAGTTACTTAGTCATATTACATTTTATTTATGATTATTGCAATTATTTAATGCTTACCAAGTGGCGAAAAATGTTAGTTGCCAAACTAAAAGCATTGATCTTCCCAACCTGAGTAGAATAAACCTTAATCAAGCCTTTGAAAAAACATCCCATATGTGACGTGTTAGGTGGTTTCCTGAACAGACAATATATATCATAAACGTTTTATATTTGTGTTAACAGAAAAAAAAACATTTCTTATTAAATTGAACTTCAACTCCTTACAAATTAAAACATTTCATTTGAAATCAATATTAAAAAAGGGAGAGAAAATATGTGTGTTGGTTAAGTAGAGGAATAATGGGAAATTTGGCACATCGCGATATGGGACCGGAGCGTAGGAGCTGTTCGTGCTTTATCATGCAGGTCATTCGGCGGCCATCTTGGATCCCAAAATCCAAAAATTCCAAATAATAAAAAAATCACAAAAAAATAAAAAAAAGGGTTTAAAAAATGAATTACGAATTATTTTTAAAAATTAAAAGAAAAATTGTAACAATTTGTTTTAAAAAACTTCAATTTCCGTAGGTTTCCCCTCACCACCACAACTCACAAATACTCATTTCGTGTGCAACCATCTTGGTTTTTTCCGTGTGTAATTTTTTTATAAATTACTGGCAGATACCATCTTGGGATTTTCGTCTGTCATTTATTTATACAGTGCTGGAGGATGCCATCTTGGTTTTTCGTTTGTCATTTGTTTAAACATTACTGGCGAAAAACTAAAATAGCGTCTTCCAGCAATGTATAAACAAATAAAAAATGAAAAACCAATATGGCGTCCTCCATAAATGTA
This sequence comes from Clitarchus hookeri, assembly GCA_002778355.1. Classification (NCBI taxonomy): domain Eukaryota; kingdom Metazoa; phylum Arthropoda; class Insecta; order Phasmatodea; family Phasmatidae; genus Clitarchus; species Clitarchus hookeri. Next base: position 13,052 of record NQII01001648.1, on the reverse strand, counting down.
TAAACAAATGACAAATGAAAATACCAAGATGTTGTCTGCCAGCAATGTATAAACAATTGACCAACCAAAAACTAAGATGTCTGCACATGATAGAATTACTATTAGTGAGGGGTGATTTTGGTGAGGGGGAACTTCCGGAAATCTAAGTTTTTAAAAATAGTCTTTTAAACATTTTAAAACTAATTATTTAAATTGTTATTAATACATTTATAAATAATTTTTTTATAAATCTTTGGGATTTTTTTTTAGAAATTTAAATTTTATTGATTTTTTTAATTTTTTTATTTTTTTGGATTCTTTTGGATTTTTGGATTTTTGGGGTCAAATTTTAAAGGTCAGAGGTCAAGGTCCCCTGGATCCAAGATGGCTGCCTGCCGATTGGGCTTCAAAATAGTCGGAAGTAACTATTGATGTGCTTTATCGGAATAACTTTATTCTTACTGACTCGGTTAAATTCCACAATGTCTTCTTACAGACTCGCTGTCAGTCACCAAAGGATAAGTGCAGTTGTTTACTTAGGTTTTTGAAGTCTACCCTGCGTGCGTAAATATTTTCGCGAAACTCAGTTTTAGCTGCTTATTAGTTAACATACAGCCTGTTGCAGAAAAAAGTTTTATAATCGTGATCACTGCTTTGCAAGATCAGACACGGGAACCAGTACATTTGTAGCTTTTTTTTTTNAAAAAAGTTTTATAATCGTGATCACTGCTTTGCAAGATCAGACACGGGAACCAGTACATTTGTAGCTTTTTTTTTTGTTGGTAATAATTGGATTTACGCATATTTCACTAATTGTTTTGGCAGTAGCTTTGACTTTTCAGTNTTTTTTTTTTTGTTGGTAATAATTGGATTTACGCATATTTCACTAATTGTTTTGGCAGTAGCTTTGACTTTTCAGTCTTTCACACACTCGAGCCATAATTACTCATTTCTTGGCTCCTGACACGGCGTGAGGAGTGTTTTATCTCAACTTGCTTGAACCTGATACGGTAACATAGTTCATTCCTGTTTTTTTTTCTCGCCAAATAGTTGAACAGTTGTACCACAGTGGTACAATCGTAAAAGGGAAAATAGATTATACTTACTTGAAGTCTAGCTTACTACCACAAGAAATTGCAGTATTAAAGTATCTCTATTAATATTATTTGCTAATATTTCCAATCACACATTTTATATTTTTCTACTGATTCTGCACGTGACTAGTAGGGATGGCTCTCACAGGATAAATTGTGAGAGTTATTATTTATAACGAGATTAGATTAGATAGCCTCTTCAGTTGAAGCAGAGTACCTTCTCTTCCACTTAACCACGTAGTAGTTACACGTTAGCTTATTACAATTACTTTAATATAAGTTAAATTTACGCATTAAAAATCCTGAGAAATTTCACTCCTATCATACCGCAGGCAAGCTACGTTTGGACATAATATCCAAAGTTCAGGAAAAAAAAAATAGCGAATGTTTCAAACTACGTTGCTTTTATCGAAAGACGAATTTCGCAAGCCCCGTCGCGTTCGGTTACCGAGCGTCGTGGCGCATCATATGGAGAAAGTTGGAAGTGGGATGCTGAGTTAAGAGCAAACAGTAATTTCCGCTCGCTCGTAAATATTTGACACGCTGCAACCAGCGCCAAGGTGGAGGTGCCTTCGCGTTCCCGGGAGAGATGTGGGTCACAGGACAGACGAAGTATGCAGAAGCCGCAGACAACTCAAGAATGCAGAGGCGAAACAACTGCTGATGCCGCAAATTCCAGCCTCACACTCCAGCAAAATTGCACCACTGCATGGAGGTAATAACAACAGGAGATTGCATGCTATGACGCCATTGAAGCCGTATTTTCGTCCGTCGTCATTTTGAGACACCCCAAAACATTGAAAAACGCCGTGGCAGGTTTCTGTATTTAACGCGTGTAAAATGCGGATGTTTTAAAAAACAAATTACAACTAATGAAGCTTAAAGTTTCAGGGTGAATCTCAACGTGCTCTGATACAATACTATAATTTTAACTGTGAGAGGTTAGGTTTTCAATGTTGTAGGTGTCACAACATGACAGACCGGCTTCACAACTTTATAATGCACATCCGCAGACAGGGCCACCCGTTGCACCATTCCGGTGAAATGTTGCAACGCCGTCCGCCAATCAGTGTCTGGTAACCTACTCGCCAACAGGGCAGCTCAATCAATATGGAGCTCTCAGCAGCGCGCGGTATCCTGTCGGACACAAGACGAATCCCCACAGCCTCAGACAGCCTGTCAGTCGGCGTCTATCGTCCATTCACGGCTACTTCCAACTTTTCTGAAGCCCTGCGAAAGTCGTCCTTCCAGGATAATCCTCCACCTCGTGCAGACAAAGCTTAACTAACCCTAAAAAACTACACCAAAGGGACGGTGCGCACACACTGCAATAATATTCTGCACGTGAACTATTTCTTACTAGACCTATTTTATCGCTGCTTTTATTCACGCCAATTATAAAGGTGATATCATATTTTATACAAAGCATATAAATAAAAATTTCAGTTTATCCAAACATGATATACTTTTACGATAACAGAATTATGAAACTCTTGTAATACGCGACATATTTCGGAAACAGCAAACACGATATTCACGGAATGATTTTTCAAGGTTTATTTCAAACAGTGTGAAGAAACCGCGAATAGACTATAACCCCCTCCCCCCACATCTTAAGAACCGTCACTCCATCTCGTCTCTGTGTACATATTTACTATGTGCAGAAATTCGACTGATACGCTTACAAACAAACTATAGTAGCTTGTCTGCGTAAAACGGATCTCAACTTAGCAATATTCCTGGATTATGGAAGTATTCGCGCATGACAATTCTCTGGCATTGGTAGAGATTTGCAGTCACCTTCATCCACTACAGAATTAACACCAGCTCTGTTGGTCCACGTATGTCACCGGCGAAGAGTAGATAAATACACAGACTAAACGGCGTGGCGGATCCACCAATGTGGACGTACACGTTCTCTGATTGGCTGCGCGAGGCTCTCGAAACGGGCCCTGTGTCTGATTGGATAGTGCATTCTGTGAAAGGTTTCGCATTGGCTGGCCTACTGGCTGGCGAGTAGGTTCCCTGGCACTCACTGGCGAGGAGCGTTACAACATTTTGCTGACGTGTGCGGCTGAGATTGGCGTAATAAGCAGGCGTTTCACCTCTGTATTCTTAAGTGCTCTATGTCAGTGGTCTATTCTACACCGGGCTCGCTAACTCTACTGCGCAACTTACATTACTAGTGGCATGGCAGCCAGTAGACTGGCGAGTTAACTGTATCCCACTTAAAATGTAGTTTAATGTAGGCACAATAGTATACACGTTCCGTCGTTTCATTAAAATAATTACGTATACATTCCCCCCTCACCCCACGAAATTCGTAATTTTTCATAAATAGTCTTTAAAATGAATGTAAGAAATGGACGTTGTTCAATTATGAACGTAAGAAGAAAGTACAAAAAAAAATTCTATGCTACCACCTTACGAACTCAAAAATTTCCGGGTGTCTTTAATTGCGTACGGAAAATGATTTTTCGTAAAAATACTTGGGATTCGATAATTTCCAGAACAATATCTGGGTGTTTATTCTATGTTTCTCATCTGGTCTGTCGTTAAGTTTCTGTCTCTTTCCCGACATATAGTGTTCACACTGATCGGAACAAACGAAATGTACCAAGAAGTGTGAAAACGGTATTCTAAGTTGCGAGGTCTCAGTCCTTTATGTTTGGATTTAACGACCGCCCTACCACATAGATTTTTGCCTTTCTTCCCGTGTATTCATGCAGTCAGTATGACGAATATGAAAATGAAATGTGTTTGCAACAGTGCATGATGAAATTACANTGCCTTTCTTCCCGTGTATTCATGCGGTCAGTATGACGAATATGAAAATGAAATGTGTTTGCAACAGTGCATGATGAAATTACAGCTGTTCGTGGAAACTCTNTTGCCTTTCTTCCCGTGTATTCATGCAGTCAGTATGACGAATATGAAAATGAAATGTGTTTGCAACAGTGCATGATGAAATTACAGCTGTTCGTGGAAACTCTACCTTTTAGGAAGTTAGCTATTTCAGAAATGCATATTGACCTATATTTATAATATACTCATTGTCTAATATGAGAAAACATACCTGTTCCGTTTTACAATGCATAACGAGGATTATTTAGAGCCCTTGGTAATTTAATTTTTACGAGTAGCACAATTTCTTCTGGATATCTTTTGCATTTTAATTATGAAAATCCTGGTTAAATAAGATAATAGTTACTTAGTAATAATGCAATGAATTACAAACAATTTATGGATGACGTGTGCATGGAGGGCTGAAATCAATCGTATACGCATTCTTTTAAAAAATATTGCCTCTTTCAAAGAACTTCCCTGCATACTTAAAGCACCCATATTTTTTTGTTGCTGTCTCAAAGATTAGAAAGTTTTAACCCTTACAATGCAGTACGGAATTTGGTCCTCGTTTTCTTGCAGGTTTGTTATGGACGAATAGTGCTCCAAAATGTGTCTAATGAACCTCTACCCAATTACAAAAATAACTGAATAACATATTTAAAATGGATCCTGTGTCTGAAAATCTTTCTTGTCTTCTGCACTCCAAATCTGGAAAACAAACCATTTGTTAACAGAAACAATGGCAAATATCCCAGAGCGGATAAAACCAATACTTAGAGAATACATGGAATAATTACGGCACAGTTCAAATAAAAGTGTATTTTACGAAGGACAAAGCTTCGAGCATGTATAACTGTGAGAATCAATGAGCATACAGAAGAATACGTCAAATTCTGCAGAGTTTTTTCCACGTATGCGGGCATCATACAGTGTTGCCTAACTGCGAAAATTGCGACGCTGCAACGCAACACCAACACGTAGGTTTCCAAGAGGCTGTGCGCGTTTAAAATTAGCCGTCGGTAACTTTGTTTGTTTAACACACCCCGGTGCACTCTTCACGGTCATAATTTGTGAACTTTCCGGCACGCAGTATAATTTTTAAACATTTCACTTTCTTGTGAAAGAACATTTCCCGACTAACGGTTTTCATATGTTAATTGGCTGCTAGCACACTGAAAAGCCACTTAAAGTGTTTACTGGACTCTGTGAGATTATTTGGGCGTTTAAAACTNCGTTTTCTTGCAGGTTTGTTATGGACGAATAGTGCTCCAAAATGTGTCTAATGAACCTCTACCCAATTACAAAAATTACTGAATAACATATTTAAAATGGATCCTGTGTCTGAAAATCTTTCTTGTCTTCTGCACTCCAAATCTGGAAAACAAACCATTTGTTAACAGAAACAATGGCAAATATCCCAGAGCGGATAAAACCAATACTTAGAGAATACATGGAATAATTACGGCACAGTTCAAATACAAGTGTATTTTACGAAGGACAAAGCTTCGAGCATGTAGAACTGTGAGAATCAATCAGCATACAGAAGAATACGTCAAATTCTGCAGAGTTTTTTCCACGTATGCGGGCATCATACAGTGTTGCCTAACTGCGAAAATTGCGACGCAACACCAACACGTAGGTTTCCAAGAGGCTGTGCGCGTTTAAAATTAGCCGTCGGTAACTTTGTTTGCTTAACACACCCCGGTGCACTCTTCAGCCAGTATTAAACACTTGAAAGGCCGTGCGTCATATTAAAAAAAACATTTCACTTTCTTGTGAAAGATCATTTCCCGACTAACGGTTTTCATATGTTGATTGGCTGCTAGCACACTGAAAAGCCACTTAAAGTGTTTACTGGACTCTGTGAGATTATTTGGGCGTTTAAAACTNAATTGGCTGCTAGCACACTGAAAAGCCACTTAAAGTGTTTACTGGACTCTGTGAGATTATTTGGGCGTTTAAAACTATTATTGGTTCAACTATGATCACGGCACAAATATACAAGCGCTTAGAGTCCAAATGGTCTACAAATGATTCTGCCAATCTTTCTGGCTTATAGTAGAGCTGCTTTCGACGATTAAAACTGTATTTTCAGGCACTTAGGATTCTCACTTTATAAGGAAAATTTTTAAAAATGTTGTTTTTATTTTTATTATTGATTCACAGTTAAACATTATTTCTTGGGATTATTCTTCGTTTACACAGTGTTGTAGTGCAAGCTGCTAATGATTTATAAAACTAGTTTCTCTAAATTTTATTACCAACATTTTTTTAAAGAATGAGCACTTTTTTAACAGTTAGTGATAAATAAGAACAATATCTATAGTTCCACTTGTATAAGAACAGCTGCGCTTGTTACAAACAACACGGTCTGTTCGTATTTAGCCTCTACTGCAGTAACATAATTATATAGCCTATCAAAGGACCATATATTTTTGATATGCTAGAATAGACCAGGGTGCACCANACTGCAGTAACATAATTATATAGCCTATCAAAGGACCATATATTTTTGATATGCTAGAATAGACCAGGGTGCACCATATATGTGTGTTGGTTGTTGACTTTATTCTTTAACATGATGTAGTTATACCCCATTACAAAAACAGCAGCATTTGCAATGTGTAGGACCAGGAATTCATTAATAACAATCATGAATGTATCATTGTTTCCGACATATTGGCAGGCTCAATTAACGATTATATACTTATATATGGAGTACATGTTCTGCATTAACCGACACATCTGTCAGTGTAAATTTCTCTTTTTTTGCTAGGACACACGAAGACACGACAATGGAACGCGATATTTTTACCGTTGGCCTAGAGAACCACAAGAAGTGAGAGATCAGCATCACTGCTGTTTCACATGAGCATCAAGCATACAATTAGGAGTTCGTGTTTACCGTCGAAAAAATTCCAAGTACTTATGTTTCAAAACCATATGGCTGAAATCCTCTTTAGCAAGTGCACTATTTTAATAGATGAGCATCTTAGATGTCTGGCCGTGAACCACTGATGTTTGGTGCCGGTGTGTCATATTTTGACTGGCCCGTTCAAAATATGAAAAGTCTTTTCACAAAAATACATGGCCAAAAAAAAATACAGAGGTGCAGCCTAGGATATTGCAGTCCAGCCACATCGAAAATATTTCACAAAAATCTCCTGTTCTTATTAACAAGATCTCAAAGGAAATTTGCATGCGGAAATATTGAACCTGAAATGTTGAAGTTACCATATAGTTATCAGGTCAATTGTTTCAAGTAAGACTTAAACATGAGTGTTTTTGTTATTAACATACATTGCCCATGAATAAAGGTGAGCTTAGCCCCGAATAACCATGTGTGGAGGTCCGGGAATTCCACTAAGCCTTTTTTTGAAGGCAGGATGGACTTCAAACATTTGTACTTTGTTTCCGGCTTCATGATTGGTCCACATTTACGATGACACTGCTAGGAGAACTTAAGACACAACGGAGTCACCGAATCATTTTCAGCTCCATCCAGAGGGAAATGTTCCTCACTCAAAGACAACGACCAATGAATAACCCAAAAGGGTCACAATATATATAGGACTATGGATTTTAAGCCTGCTGCAAGATGAACCCGGGCCTCTACCCATTTAGGTATAAGCTCCTACTAGAGTGTAGAGAACTGGCAGGTATTTCGACGCACCTCCAGGTTTACCATCCCATCCAATCAGCGAATTTGACGTATTGTGGGGGGAGTGGGTGGGCTCTTCGAACGTTTAGTTTCCCTGTCCATGATCGAGGAAGTGATGCGCAGAAATCATAATATGACAGACACTGTGCACTGCAAGGAAGTAGTGCCAGGTGTTTTGTTGAGAATTTATTGATTGTTAATAGATTTATAGGCTGGTCACGGTTATTTTGAGAATTTCTGAAACCCCTGCTTGGATTTATTTCTCTCCTCATTTGTATCCTTCCACCTTATGTACAACTTATATTGTCGTGGGCCTGATAATTTTATTCATGAGCCAGTGAAGTGAAAAAGTAAAATTGTTTGGAACCGAAATGTGTTTCTATAGTCTATTCGCGACATCTTCACACTTAAAAATAAGTTAAATAAAGGTACCTTATTTTTGATAAAATTGATATTTTACTTATATTTTATATGTTAATTAAAATATTAGTTTTATTATTGATATGATTAAAACAAAGAGAAGACAGGCGTGTTGGTAATGCCTAGTAAGAAACAGTTCTTATGCTAATTATTATTACACTAAGTACGTACGAATTTGGTGCAACGTTCCTCTGGTGTAATTTTCTAGACTTGGTTAAATTTTGCTTGTAGGAGGCGGAGGAATATCCTGGAAGCAGAACTTGAGCTGCGCTTCAGAAAAGTTGTAAGTAANTTTGCTTGTAGGAGGCGGAGGAATATCCTGGAAGCAGAACTTGAGCTGCGCTTCAGAAAAGTTGTAAGTAACCATCTATTGACTATAATATGCGGATTCGCACATTTTACACTGTACAAGAAGCATGCTCGCCACGAGTTCAGCGTTTACCAAAACATTACACGATCTCAATTGAGAAAAAAATATTCTTTTCTGCAACTGGATTGCTGTAATCGACATTGACAATAAATTGAACAACGTGAAAGTAAGGATATATGTTATAACACTTTGTGATAACTTTTAAATTTATTTTCTATCTTCTGTTATGTCAATAGCAACAACTATAATGTAATAGTTTAGTTTTCAAGTTTTTCTAGCAGGGCAAGGTAAAACAAATTGAGACCGTAACATTTTGCGTAATAATTAAGTAGCATTATCAAATATCAGATCAGTTTCTCAAGCGTCACGGACCTGCAGTACTCTGAGCTAATAGCGAACACTCATCACTGGGGTGGCTTGATTCTGTGTGACCGAGTGTACCCGAAGAATAAGTTCAGTCTGGGGCAGCAGCCAATGAACGAACGACCTCTGCTCGAGTGTGTAAACGCTTGCGAAGATTAGCACGGCATCGTTTCATAATGTGAAAATTGCAAGGACAGCATACATTTTTAAGGAAATTTGAGGATGTTTTCCACAAAACATTGAATTAACAAGAAATCAAAATCTTGTAATATAAGCGAAACAATGTCTTAGAAATTAATGTTCCGACACAACGTTTTGCAGATATATGAAATTTCACGAAAAATATTGAAATTTTACATGCGCATTGGTTTTTACTAAGATACTGGCCACATGCGTTTGCGAAAAAGTCATTTTTTCCCCTCATGATTGAACCAGTCGTGATTTTGTTTTTTTCCAAAAGAGAAAAACGGCGATTCATGAATATAGTCCATTCACGGTTACTTCACACTTTTCTGAAGCCCTGCTAAAGTTCCACTTCCAGGATATTCCTCCGCCTCATGCAAACTGAGTCTATAAATTTGCACCGGAGGGACAGCGCACCACATTCGTGCGCACTCATTGCAATAATATTTTGCATAAGAAATATTTCTTAATAGGCATTACCAACACAAAAATTTTCTCCCTGTTGTTATACATATTAATTATAAATCAAATATTACAATTTAGAGATAAAATATAAGTCAAAGTTCAATTTAACCAAACATAACATACTTTTATGTTAACACAAGTATGAAAAACTTGTAATACACGACGTACAAAGCAAACAACCAAACACATCATACATAGTGTGAAATTTGAAAGGTTTGGTTCAAAAAGTATGAAGAAACATCGAATAGACTGTTTACACCTATAACATGTAAAATTTAAAATAATCCAGTCTTGAAAGTAGACGGGAATTAAAGCGTTCTTAAGTATTAATTGTCCCGAATTCTTCTGTTTTTGGCAAAGTCAGATACGTCTAGTCACTTTAAAGTGGATCGACATAGATTGAATATGAAAACTGTCGCTCTCATTTGGCGTCATAGGGAGTAGCAATCGCGACGTTGAGTCAATGCAGATATAATAAATTGCTCTTACTTCATAAGCGTGATTTGTCTCAGACGAAGCAGGAGACTCAAATAACATAATTTATAATACTTTTACCTTAATAAATGCGACAACATATGCTTGCCGGTATTTGTGACTCGAACGCAAACTCACCTTATAAACGACGCATTGTTAAAGAATTCTTTACAACTTCCTAATGTAACGCCAGTCTTGAAAAGTCCTCTTAAAATTCGCCACTTAGTCTGGTGTTGTAAGAGCACGTTATATATATATCGGGATTTTACTTTTATTCGTCCTTTAAGCGGCAGAGAGTAAAACTCTCTAGGAAAAGGCTCGGACCTTTAACATTAAGAAAAGCTGGTTCAATTTACCTGAACGTGAAATTCACAGACACAAACTACATTTCGGAAGTGTACGTAAAATGGCGTTGTAAAAATTGGTAAACTCTAAGCTTGGCTTCACAATTCTTTGTAAACTTGAAGTAGAAATATTTATTAGTTGCTGTCACAGTGAGTAACCAGTTTCGCATTTGAACAGGTTTCATTGGTTAAAGCTGTTGTTCCCTTTCGATTTCATTATTGACACTGAATTTTTTACAGTATGTCACGCGCTAAATCTGAATCACAGTGACTACGATCAGTAGAATTATAGTACTGAAACTTCAGTTAATCTACTCNAAAAAAAAAAAAAAAAAAAGCAGGAGATCACTGTTTAGTCAGTGAATACCAGCGACTAAAACGATCAGTAGAACTTGACTGACTCATGTGGGGCAGTTTCAAAAGATATGGAGTCCAATTAGCTAATTTGGAGCACCTTCAACTGTTTAGATTTTATAGTTCAAGTAATACAAACGTATATACGTTTGAGGTACAGCTATTCTATAAATTAAATAATAAATGTTGCCACCGCTAAGAATGAGCCAATGCAAACTTCGGGCTGTCATCGAAAAAATTTTTTTTCCAGTGAATTGCCCTAACATACATATATAAGCAGAATTATTTAGTATGTTTTGACACACATGGACCTGGGACCAGAGATAGGAGATGTTCATGCTCTGTCATTCCAGTACCCCGGCAGCCAACTTGTCCGCCATGTTGGATGTTGGTGACCTTTGACCTTTGACGAAGGTAACATTTAACCTTAAACCCCTCCCCCCCAAAAAAAATTGAAAATAATAATTCTAAAAATCCTAAAAATCTAAAAATAAAATCAAGAATAATTTAGTATGTCTTAGAACATCGGGACATGGGACCAGAGATCGGAGCTCTCCATGCTCTGTCATTCCCGTCCCCCGGCGGCCATATTGTCCGCCATACTAGATGTTGGTAAAATTTCACACTGGTGACGTTTGACCTTTGACTCCGGTAATATTTGACCTTGAAAACACCCGAAAAATAAAAAAATTCAAAAAATTCAGAAATATTCTTTAAAAAATTATTAATAATAAATAAAAAACAGATAATTTCTCAAAAAATAAAAATAAAAATTATAACTAAGAAATTGATTTTCAACATTTTTATTCCTGGTGGTTTCCCAACACTACGTCCACAACTTTCAGAGCCATGCAAAACAACCTGCGTAGCTGTATGACCTTGACCAGCCAAAATCCGTCGTGTAAAGTCTCCTTCACAGCAGCGCATGAGTGTAATTCCACAAAACTAAGTGATCAGGATGAGTATCCACCATCGTGCCAGCGACCATCACGCCCAAGAATCGTGGCAGAGTCTGACATAGTTAATGACAATGGTTTCGTGAAGGTCCAAACTGCATTCCAACACAGTCTATATACCTATGACTCCACAACTAGAGCGGGTATTCGAAGAATTATTACACATTTTTAGCTCAAATGGGGTAAAACATCGTTGTACGTTCTTCACAAGAACACGCCACCAATAAAATTTCATATATGGCTCGAACGCAGCTTTGCAAAACCGACCCCATTCAACGAAAGGAAGATATTAGAATCGAAAAGCAAGATATCGAGAATACTGTAAAACCTCATACTGTAAATATACTTCACGAGAAAGAAGCATACAATCAGCGTGTTTCGGGGTAAGTATTAACAAAAAAAAACAATAACCTAGTACCCCTTCCCCTCTAAAAAAAACATGCCTGCTCCCTCAGTAAAACAATTGTTTAAAATTAATGTTCGAAAAAATCATGTGCCATGAACGGATGCGTTATAGAACTTTCTATGAAGTAATCGTGACTCGAAAAAGCCAAAAACCGACTTACAACCACTTCGCTACCCACGCTGCGTGCGATAATCAAATATGGCCGCCGAACGGTGGCTCGCCTGGTGACGAAATACAGAAAATGGCACCACTTATGTGTTGAAAATGTTAACTAAAATTACAAACTAAAAACCACCACTATGGCTGCATACNGGCTCGAACGCAGCTTTGCAAAACCGACCCCATTCAACGAAAGGAAGATATTAGAATCGAAAAGCAAGATATCGAGCATACTGTAAAACCTCATACTGTAAATATACTTCACGAGAAAGAAGCATACAATCAGCGTGTTTCGGGGTAAGTATTAACAAAAAAAAAAACAATAACCTAGTACCCCTTCCCCTCTAAAAAAACATGCCTGCTCCCTCAGTAAAACAATTGTTTAAAATTAATGTTCGAAAAAATCATGTGCCATGAACGGATGCGTTATAGAACTTTCTATGAAGTAATCGTGACTCGAAAAAGCCAAAAACCGACTTACTACCACTTCGCTACCCACGCTGCGTGCGATAATCAAATATGGCCGCCGAACGGTGGCTAAATCGGCAGCTCGCCTGGTGACGAAATAGAGAAAATGGCACCACTTATGTGTTGAAAATGTTAACTAAAATTACAAACTAAAAACCACCACTATGGCTGCATACGNAGAAAATGGCACCACTTATGTGTTGAAAATGTTAACTAAAATTACAAACTAAAAACCACCACTATGGCTGCATACGGCAAAATGAGCAAATATTAGGTGGTAAGAGGGTTGAACGTATATGAGTAATTGGGTGTGGTGGCGGAGAGGGTGGAGCGAATATGAGTAATTGACCGTCTTATTGGTCAAGCGGGGTGGAGTAAATGCGTGTAATTGGGTAGTTAAATAAATTGGAAGGGGATGGATGCAGTCGGGCAATTAGCTAATGAGAAACATAGGTGGGGGTTGAGCAAACGCAACTAATTGGTCGAAGGAAGGTTTCCGAAATCAAACG
>NQII01001647.1:422040-459444 GCA_002778355.1 Clitarchus hookeri | reverse complement strand
CGATTTTAAAAGTGCTCAGTTAACTGTGAAAGCCCAAATAACGAATAATGAGTAATTTTTTTTCCAGGTGTTTATATACTTCTTTGCACGTGGGAAAAATAAACGCATGCATGTCACTTCTTTATTTTATTTTTTTGGAGGCGTGGTTTTGAAATTTTGCAACATTTTATTGTAATTTTATAATTTTTGAGGTAGATGTTTCGACATGCTTATCTTTATGTTTCGGTGGTGCTTGAAACGCTTCACTGAAAGCCTGAAGTTCAATTCCGTAATTATTAAGTGCAGATTGAAAACAAATATCACACAAAACCAGAATAGCTTTTCTTATTCAACGAAAGTGGAAAAGTGGAGTGGAGTGGTTTGGGCGGCACTTATCATAGAGGTCTTGACAGCCGATAAGGGATGACGTGAGGTGAGTATGAAGCATAACCGGAATGCAAAGGGCGGGGGGAAACGGGAGATCCCCGAGCAAACTCGCCTACCATTGGCATCGTGCGGCACGATTTCCACATACGAAAATCCGGGGAGTGACCCCACCGGGAATCGAACCCGGTTCGCTTTGTCGGGAGGCGAGCAGTCTTATCACTACACCACCGCGGCCGACGAAAGAAAACTGCATCAGCGCTGTTGATGTGGTGGTATACTTGTCGGATTTTGTTTATTTATATCTCTTTGTAACTCACTGTTAAGATTTTGTACTAAAATTCAAACATTATTGTGACATACCGAACTACTTTACGGAATTCTTGAAACCAGAATGGACTGACTTCAGTGTGTATTTTCTCGCGTGAGACTGAAAAACAATAAGTTAATATTTATTACGGTTACAGATACAACAAAAATAAACCCAGGCGAAATATTGTGGACTTAAAAATATATGTCAATATGATCTGTATGTCCTGATAACCCTCGCGTTCAACGGTTTGATCTCAAAAGTAAGCTACGGTGAAACAAAAATACATCCAAGATGGAAGGAGTACTAAACTCTTTAAAAAGTCGGGAATTTATGTATGTCTTCTTTACACGTCGTAAATACTCCTCTGAATGTGTCCAGTATATTTTTTTAACGATTTTTTTTAAACGTTGTAGGCACCTGAAATGATTACCCTTATTTCCTCTGGAATTCGTTCTTATAAAACCAAAGTCGTAAATATAGCCTAGTGTGAGTTCCTTATGATTTTTTTTTTTNTTCCTCTGGAATTCGTTCTTATAAAACCAAAGTCGTAAATATAGCCTAGTGTGAGTTCCTTATGATTTTTTTTTTTATATCGCAATTTTGAATGCGGTTTATTTTCTTGAGCTTATAAGTGAGATGGGGCATTAAGTGGACNTTTTTTTTTTTATATCGCAATTTTGAATGCGGTTTATTTTCTTGAGCTTATAAGTGAGATGGGGCATTAAGTGGACGACGCCAGTGTAAAAAAATTGCTAGGTTAAATTTTGCGCTTATTGTCGATAAATTACCTTTTTATGCCGAAACTTCAACGTTTTCTCTACTTAACAGAAGATCAGAGTAGCAATAAAAACACCACGGACCAATCGAACCAAAGATATAGAGAATATATGATGAAATGTCGCGTACAATGGAGCAGGGAAATGTATAACTCTGTGATCACGTGAACAGAAATTGAGTTCGTCGATTCGCAGTCATAAAAGTAACACGTTCCTTTGATTTCATAATGAAAAGTTATCTGGCCTGTAGACACGTCCGACAGTGAACGCATCCGACAGTGAACGCATCCGACAGTGAACACATCCGACAGTGAACGCATCCGACAGTGAACGTTGATTTCATAATGAAAAGTTATCTGGCCGGTAGACACGTTCGACAGTGAAAGCATCTGACAGCGAAAGCATCCGACAGCGAACGCATCCGACAGTGAACACATCCGACAGTGAACGTTGATTTCATAATGAAAAGTTATCTGGCCGGTAGACACGTCCGACAGTGAACGCATCCGACAGTTGAGTCTTCAAAACTGGATTTAATGGCAACGAGGATATTGGAGTCCGCGATTTAAAAAAAACAGGAGGGAAAACCGTACCTACGTGACGAGATGACATAAAATACCTAAACCAAGGAAAAAGAGGAGACGAAGTGGTGAACATCGCTCCACTTTCGAGTTACGTACAGAATGGCAAACTACGACTACCAGTTGCACATTTGGTCAAGGTTGGTTTGTCAGAAACAAATACACCGGAATATTCTTCTTCTGCATGAGCAATACTTTTAGGGAAATATGCCAGACTTGACCCTCGGTAATGTATTATTTAGTAATTTTTTAAACATCGTGACGTTATTAACTTAACATTGGGGTAATCTGTGGGTAGCAAAGCCGTGGTTAATTAGTAGCTATTGTTTGTTGAATGAGGAAATTATTTACAGAAACGCAACTTTGAAACGGTGCTCTGTCGCAAAAAAAATAATCTGCATTTATTCACGATGAAAATTTAAGTGGAATAATTTGGGATTTTTTTTTTCCTGTAACAATAATAATTGCTTTAATTAATTCTTCGGCAGAATTCACAGTTTCTCGTTTAGAATATATTGTTCCCGGGAAGCACGATTCAGTTGCCGTTTTTACACGAGACTTAACCCTGGGCGTTTTCCCCCTCACCCTCCACACCGTCTGGTTTCTGTTCATGCATAAACTTGCGTTCCGCATAATTGCTCCAGTCACGTGGCAAAAATGTTAGCCTTTATATTCCCCCCCCCCCCCCCCNCAGGGACGAACAATAGCGCAGACTCTTGATGCTCGTGGCCTCGCGGCGTTCGCTTCGCTGCTCGCGGTGTAAACAAACGCTCGTTCTGAATTCATTTGACTGTCTTTGGGCGGGGGCTAGCGAATAAGGCAACCTCGAAAGAAAAAAAAAAGTAAAACAAGTAGGCCTTGGTAGTGGTGGCGTGAATTCTAAAACGGTTCGGGGTGAGGGCGACGGGAAATTTCGGATAAAGTCCTCTTTTTTTTTTCCTCTCTCTACCCGGGCCAGGGAAATTTTTTTTCCCCGCTCCTGTTAACTCATTTTCCCAGGCGTAAAAAGCGACTCGGAAGCGCCCCCCCCCCTCCCCCGAGTTGGTGCAGGCGACCAGAAATTCGCGCCGACTCGACGCAGCCGAATTATTCACGAGGCCCTCGTAAATAACTCGGTTCGTTTTCGCAGGTGCGCTCGCGGTGGCGGTTGGCGAATTTGAAGTCGGCGGGGGAAGGAATAATTCACGGCGGTGGTGCGCGCATCCCGCCCGCGGACGGACACCGAGCCCCCGAGTGTCGTCGACGAGAACAGCCATCGACGTGGCCTTGCGGCTCCCCGCCCGCGCCGCGTGGCCGCAGAACAGATGAAGATACAGAAGCCGCCAGCTGCCGGCAACAATGCTTAACGTGTTTCTCCTATTAGCGCCCTATACCACAGGCTGCTCGAGGTTAGGTATATCCTACTCAGGTAGGGAAGCTTAGACAACTTAAAATTTCCGCCGCTGGGTAGCACTTCACAGAAAAAAGTCTGATGTTGTGACAACAGTATTAGTGTCACTACAACAGTATTTTTTTTGTTACCTGTGAGCCGTCAGTATCTAACGTTGCTGTTAATGTAACATACTGCTACGCTATTAATATAACAATAAGAACTTTTGTAACAATATTGCCTCCTTACTGTTCTGTCAACAAACATTAAGGTGGTGTTTATGTAGCGGTAAAACAAATTTTGTATTGAATTGATGTTAACACTTGTGTTAAAAATTTTCTAGTTTTTTCTTAGCTTTAAAAATCTGTTCTCGTGCCATGCGTTAAAAGTTAAATACAGTGGTTTTATTTTACGAGGTTATCGCTGTTTACTACTATCCGTGCATTTTTACAACGCCAAGTCATTGTGAACTTGGGTTGATTGAACATTTCTTTAACGTCGCAGTAACACAAAATATTTTGTTCTGCCTATTATTTTTTAGCGTAATACAAAATTTGGTTGTGGCAACATTACATTGAGACTTGATTAACATTAACACTTCAACAGTATATTTGCATTATAGGAAAATATGAGTTTTTTAATGGTTAACATTATTAACTTTCTCACATCATTATTAATTTTACTGCAACATAAACGTTTAATGCCTCAATGGTAATTTTTTTGTTGTAATTACATTAGACTTTTTTCTGTGTGGTGTCGCAAGTGTGCTGGATTTTCCCTGATTGCACGTATAGGATTACTGAAATTTTCAGAAAATGAATATAAAAGTGCAAGATCTTCCTAATTGTATTGTATTATAACCTACTTAGAAAATACCTTTGTTCTTCATACTAAGAGTGGAAATATAAGGAAATATGCCCTCATATCGGTAATAATATTCTGTCGTAAAACTCTGTTTATAGAAACGCTGTAATACATTTACTTCATTAAAATGTGACAACTGAATATATAATTCCTTTCCATGACTGTTATATTTATTTCGTTCTCAAATTCGTAACTTTTTTTAAACTATAAATAAGCGTGTTTACGAAAGCTCAGAGCCAAACACAATCGTAATTTTCATGTTTACTCTTGTAAACAGCTTTAGAAGGCGTGGATAATAGTATCTGTACAAAGTTAATATTATATATTTTGCCACGGGAAAGTATACAGGATGATTCACGCGGAGTTACCGCAACTCACAGGGCTTATTCCTTACATCATTCGGAGAAAAATATGTCATATAGATCTGGGCCCTGTTCCCAATATTCACAGAGTAATTCGAAACATTTTAAAAATGACGAATAACACAACAACCCTTTCAGAAGTAAGTACTGGATTGTATTAGCAGACCGTATTGTTTACAGTTGAGCATCACAACTGCGCCTAACAAGCTTGTAAAAGATGTTCACAAATGTTCCCATCTACGTCCATACACTTGGCCGCACGCTTATGAACCGCACGTGTTGCTCTACGTAGCTGCACGCGGCTGTCTTTGATGTCTGTAGCGGCATGCAAGATACGAGCAAGTAGTTCCTCACGTGTTTGTGCGGTCCTTTGGTAAACAATATCCTTCACCCATCCCCATACGCAATACTCTAGTGGTGACAGATCTGGCGATCGAGGAGGCCAGGGGTGAAAACCGCCTCGTCCTATCCATCTCTCAGGGAAATGCACATTTAAGTGTTCAACCACAGCTCGGCGGAAGTGAGGAGGTGCACCATCCATGCTGGGAGATCATACGTCTCACTGCTAACGGAATATCCTCAAGTAACAGCGGCAGTTCTTCTTGCAGAAATTGCAGATACACCACACCAGTCAAGCGTCCCGGGAAAATGAATGGCCCAATCAGCTGATCGTGTAGGACACCACACCACGCATTGATGCTGCGACGGTGGTGGAAACTCNAAATGAATGGCCCAATCAGCTGATCGTGTAGGACACCACACCACGCATTGATGCTGCGACGGTGGTGGAAACTCATTTCCACTTTAGGGCGGGTATGCTGGTTGTCGAACTACTCTGTAAATATCGGGAATAGGACCCACATTCATATGACATGTTTTGCTCCAAATTATGTAAGGAATAAGCCCCGTGTGTGGCGGTAACTCCTCGTGAATCATCCTATATATCACAATTCGAGCTAACAAAGAACTTCTACACAAAAAACTATAGAATTTCGCCATATACCACCTGCTTGAAAGTTACCTCTTTGGAACAATAGCGCACCTTGCGGTGGGAATTTTCTCTATGCCAAACTCTCTTCTAAAGAATCTCGTTTTGTTCCCAACGTGAATTGAATAATTGAATAAACCTTACTCAGTATTAACTGAGCACTTTTTAAATCAACATTCGAAAAATGTTACTGCCTCTACCTGCATATATATTTCAACATACACACTGACTTTCATGCGCCCAGTAAAGTTGGTAATGGCGGAATGAAAGTAGTTCCATGTCTTTACGTTGAATGGAAAGTGTTAAGCAAACATTTGTAAATACTAAAATTATTTCTTTTGATTTCTGTTTTCTAGTGCGTATAAGTGAAAGAATAGGCAAATTTGTAAGACTTACTTTTCTAATTGTTTTGCAGTTTCACTTTGACGGACGCATGAATAAAGTGATAAAGCCCAAGTCAATGTTAAATTTGTATATGGTGGAAGAATACACAATGTGCCTGCAAGTAGATCTTTAGCAGGGCTATCAAAAACATTATAGACAGAGACCTGAAAAAATCGCGTTATTATTTTAAGACAGGGTGGACTTCAAACATATGTGAGTTTGTATTGCTTTTGTCATTGGATTACAATTTATTTGTAACGCCCTGGACGGCTTTGTACCAATATAAAATCACTAACGAAAATACTACCCAATCACTTTCAACCAAGTCAGATGGGAAAGTGTATCCTCACAGTTGCACGAGCCAATAAGCAAGCGGCATCGACCGGAATGCATATAAGATTTGAAGTGTACCGTGTTGCTATAACGCTAATTTTGCAGTTCTAGTTATGGACTGTTCACGGTTAAATTAGCATGTTCTAAAGCCGCGATAAGGATATACTTTTACAT
Organism: Clitarchus hookeri; assembly: GCA_002778355.1. Taxonomy (NCBI): domain Eukaryota; kingdom Metazoa; phylum Arthropoda; class Insecta; order Phasmatodea; family Phasmatidae; genus Clitarchus; species Clitarchus hookeri. Next base: position 452,937 of record NQII01001647.1, on the reverse strand, counting down.
CTAATTTTGTATATTTCTGCCATATAAATTTAACATTGGCATAGGCTTGATCACTTTACTCACGCCACCATCTATTCAGAACCGTGGAATTGTAAGGAATGCAAATTTGTCGATAATATTCAGTTTCACATTCCAACGCGTATAAAACAAGAAATATTAACTGAATAGCCTATAAATTTAATCTTTACACTCGCAAATCAACATGAAATGTTAATAAAAATTTTACAGTCCATTCCCGGTTACTCCAAATTTTTCTGAAGCCCTGCTGAAGTTCTACTTCCGGTGTATTGCTCAGCCGCATGCAAACAGAGCTTAGCCAAGTCTAGAAAATTTCGCCAAAGGGACAACGCACCGTATTCGTGCGCGCTTAGCGTAGTGATATTTTACATAAGAACTATTTCTTGCTAGGCAATTACCAACAGAACTATTCCCACTATGTTTTATTCATATTAGATATAAATAAAATATAATTTATAAATTAATCTTGTGTTTAACCCAAAAATAAGGTACTTGTAATGTTAACGCAAGTACAAAATTCTTGTGAACGATGACATGGTTAGGAAAACAACCAACAACGTAATACAAATGATTAAAAAAAGTGTGAAGACACCGTGAGTTAGACTTTATTAGTTTCCGGCCAGCTTAACTAAGAGCCTGCTTGCCAATCTGTGACGTAGTGAACGTGTAGTTAAGAACAGTGATTTTTTTTTCAAAGGTTTGTTTCACAAGTTCTTACTTTACTGTGAACAGTCTATACTCAGTTTTATTTCCTCGTGCTGATTAACGCACTATATTTCATGCTGTTACTGCTTCCAAACTGAGGCAGTGTAATTAAATACTTGCTTCCGTGTAAACTTCGCTCACAAATTCAGAACAAGCATACTCATAAGCTTCGATAATGTCTGATAGCCAATAAATTAGAAATTAAATACAATATTTTGACGAGAAAAAAAAGTCATTTTTGCTCAATGTAAGAAGCATAAATATTAAATTCATAACTCAGTAAATTCTGAAGAAATGTGCATATGAATAAAATATTGTTGCTATTATTAACAAGACGCAAATATGTTGCAACTGGTTAATAAATACATTTACGTTTTACGAAATATGTTAAAATAATAGTAATATACTGTCAAAACTAAGGGACACCAAAGAAAATTAATCGCTTTAGGGAATTTATCTTTACCTCTAAAAATGCGATTGGTTGTAACTATTTTGATTGCATTTGAAATGGCCTTCACAGGAGCATTCGCCAAAGGACGGAATCTTACTAGTGTGGCCCCGAGCATTTATTTTCGCGGGTCTAGTTATTGCCTGCTCTTTTCTCTTTCTGCCAGCGGCAAACCATTAAACCAGCTGTAGGCTATTCATGGTAAAGTGGGCACTTTTTAAGATCCGCCCAGCAGGTATAGTAACCAAAAACTTATATTTACAGCCTACAGGCCCATGTTTATACACGTTGTAAAGTACTTGCAAAGTTGCGTATATCCAGGCGCAAAAACTCGCACGTGCCCTCCAAACGCGCGCGCGCGTGCACACATGCACACCCCCCTCTCTCTCTCTCTTTCTGTTTCTCTCTCCCTCTTGTTCTCTTTCCCTCTCCTTTCGCTATTTTATATAGTAGGGAAGCTTTGGGAGATCTTAAGTTTTTCATTAGTTGGTGATGATTGGGCTGTGTTTACTGGAGAAGGATTTTCATTAACCTCGAAGCAGAAATGCAACAGAACGTAAAATTGCATGCGTAACTTGGACTCGTTTAGTTCTTGCAGCGTAGCTGTTTTGCGTTGGTTTTTTCTCAGCTCATTCAACCAGAGGGACTGTGCGCTCTTCTGGCGGATGTTTTTGCGATTCGTTCCGACGAGTCACTGTTGCAGTGTTAAGATCGACGAGTCACTGNTGCGCTCTTCTGGCGGATGTTTTTGCGATTCGTTCCGACGAGTCACTGTTGCAGTGTTAAGATCGACGAGTCACTGCTGCAGTGTTAATATCGACGAGTCACTGCTGCAGTGTTAATATCGACGAGTCACTGTTGCAGTGTTAAGATCGACGAGTCCTTATCTGGTGTTGCGGCAGGACTGCCAGATAAAGCTGCGTTTACACGGCGCGAAAAATATTTTGTGCGAGCCCTCGCACGAGAGAACTCAAGCGACAATATCAAGAAAATCACACGAGGAACGAGTCGAATCCACAGATCAAACTTGCAGCAAGATACCGTCTTGCATGAGAAAATTTGATGGATTCAAAGTACTCTAACTATAGTCCATTCACGGTTACTTCCAACTTTTCAAGGTACTTTTATGTTGACACAAGTATAAAACGCTTGTGATACAAGACATATAACCAAACACGTCATACATGGAGTGATTTTCCGAAGGTTTGATAAAAAAATTGCGAAGAAACCGCAAATAGACTACAACTATAATTTTAATAATCTCAATAAAGTAGCGGCTTTTAAATATAACAGGATATTCCTTGTACTGATCCTACAATCTCACAACATTATCTCTGAACTCCACTCGATTTCGAAATCCCCTAAATTTTTTATCCTGCCTCTCTGCTTTCTACACAGGTGGCCACTCGCTTCGTGCAAAACTCCCCCCAGAAAAAATAAGGCGTGCTCCATCTCCTGCTTTCGTACGAATCTACCTTGAACGAGATATTGTCGCATTACATTTAGCATTAGCACGTTATCTTGCACGGGTTTTTCATGTATACTCGCATCGCGTAAAAGTTGCTTTAGCGTTTGGTTGAACATGGTTTCAAGCTCGGCATAACGAACGGTTGAACTGGAAAAAGNAGAGATCGCCGTGTGTTTTGGTTTTCCCGTCTCCTGTTCAGGGAAATGCTGTTGCATTTCATTTGCTCCCCACTTTCCTACGTATTCTATAATATCGTTACTTGCTACAGTCTGCGTGAAATGAATAAATCATATTTCACGGCAGAACCTCGCATATCTGTCCCTCGTTAATCCGGACTGAAAATGACGCTACAGTACATGCGTTACTGTAATATTTTTTAAAAAATAAAGATTAAGTTGTTGCGTGCACAGCATGTAGATAATTTGTGTGGTTTTACTGTCTCCTATTTTAAAATCTTGGTGTACGGATTGTCCCTAATTTTCGTTAATCCGAATGACGTTCTATCCTACTTTCTCAGGATAAACGAGGTTGCACCCCAATTGTATTCTGCACATGTTGAAGTAGTTACATGACCTTGAATAAACCGCAATAGAGGCGTAGTTTAGTTAAAATATAGTATTGTTGTACTCTGGAATTTTTGTTTATTGCACATCAATGATTGTTCTTGTACTTGAGTACAGTTGCCATCAGAATTCTGTTTGATAACATCTGCTTCTTATTTAGAATATATTTTTTTAATGATAATGCACGGAAGTGTGTCGTAAAGAACGTCTTAAACTTTCATGCAGTATTTTAAGCGAAGTTGCTTCTGAAAACCTTTCAAAAACAATTCTTTTTTATAGATTTTGGTGACAATTTTTATATTTCATGACATGATATCAATACAACTTAACAAAAATATTCCTAATAATTTGAAGAAAAAAAATTATGTTTTTAAAGTGTAAATATGATAATTTAACCTAAGATTAAAATCTTAATTCGTACAGGTTTCAGAAAATTATTTTAACTCAATGTTTTCTTTCAGTTTAAATGTTTCTTGAAGTCGCACAAGTGTCATGTCACTCGGTTCACCAGCAGTTAAGGGTTTAACTTCTAACTATTTTTAATGTATATTTCACTTAAAAAAGGGTTAAAATTGGAACCCGGGCGAACCACAAAACAAATTTCGAAGAAAATATTCATCATTGCATTCTGATGTGCTTCGTAAGCTGGAGTCACTTTGTAACAATCTGGGGTAACTCTTTAACACAAAAAAATTGCATTCAAATGTCACCCTATTTTAATGGGATGTTTCACATATTCAGTAGTGCCAATTTAACCACTGAAAATTTGAGACAAATTCTCTGAAATTGAAGGAAAATTGAATTCTAGTGAAAAAAAGGTTTGCCACAATGTCACCCGCCCTGGTACAAAGTGACCCCCGCTTACGATATTAATGTTGTTCAGTTTTGAGATTTGTTCCATAAACATGTAAATTTACCTAATGGTGTCGGATACCAAAAAAATGATTATTTTATATTTGTACCAAACATTGTTAAACTTGTATGCTTTGTAAGTGAAGCCATTTTCCTAGAATAAAAAATTGTTCCACTTTATATTTTTGAATAATTTGGTGTCAAATCCTAAATTTTTCTATTTTGCTGCAGCCATAAAAACCCATAGTAGCTGATGTGTACAAATGAAAAAATTACAACGTTAAGTAATTCCTTGGGCTAGCGTGTGAGACATGTGTAATCACCAAATAACAGTTCATGCATTTTTTTTTTAAATGTTAAAAATACAGACACTTTTGCATATTTTTAATTTTTTTTAAATAAATGTATGAACTGTTATCTGGTGATTACATATATGTTAAGCGGTAGCCCAATGCATTAATTTACTTTGTACATTTTTTCATTAGTACATCTCAGTTAGTAGTTATTATGGTTGCAGCAAAACTGACAAATTTCGTATTTGACATCAAATTATTTAAAAAATATGAAGTGTAAAATTGGTTTATTCGAGGAATATGCCGTAACATACAATGCGTACAAGTTGAACAATGTTTGGTAGAACTATCAAATAATAATTTTTTTTCGGTATTTAAGTAATTTTATGCAGTTGTCGTATTTTTCCCCAGAATATTTTCTCATTTTACGACAAGAAAAAATTGTAGTATGCTTAAAGTGTATAGGAAAAAATGTTTGATTCTTGAACGCCCGTAACTACTACATATTTACTTCATGTTATGATTTCGCTGGTTAAATTGCATGTTTGTATATGTAATGGTGATATGGTTTTGTTACAGGTACGGTACGTATGTGCTGCTCTTGCATGGTGCCTGCGTGAGTAAATGAAAATTAATATTTCTTGCTTACCACCTGTACATAATACCCTTAAATTCTGTGATGAATTGATCACGCGGTGACAGGTAGCTTGAGAACAGCGTAGCAAAAATATATAAACTGAAATTTGGCGCTTGGGAATCAACATATAAATTTTTTTTTTATCTTCGCAGTACAATTTAGCTGACACCATAGTCTATGCGCCATTTGCAACAATGTTGTTTACTTAAATCAACTTAATTGAATAAGAATTCAGCTCGGAAACTTCTTTTTTTTTTGGACTGAGCTGTCACTTTCATCACAAAGTTTAAACAGGTTTTTTTTTTTGTTTGAAGTACTGATACAGCGAAGTGTATGTTTGGGAGGAAGATTTTATTGTTTTGCTCAATAAAACAGGTTTTCAAGGCGGGAATAAATATTAGCAAAAATTAAGTGGCGGTCATATTTTTATATGTCAAAAAATTACGTTTTTTCTGAAGGGAGCCGTGTTATGCGCATTTCTATTGCAGTTCTATGGCTTAATGTTTCGCCGTTCTATGAACATGTAAGCCGGGATGTGAAGCAGATGTGGCTGTATAGCCCATGCTCTACACTGGAACTGCAATAGATTATCTTCAGTTATTTTTAAATTGTTTGTACTTTATTAAAGCTTCTATTAAAATTATTATAAAAGATAAAAACATACAAATATTGTAACTAAGTCAATAATTACGTGTGTGTGACACTATCTTCGCAATATTTACGAAGAGCGGTTTCACAAGAACAGTGTGCAATCCGTTAGCGGGAAATACCACTTTATTTTTTATGGCGTGGCCGTTATCTTGCGTCTCGTTATCGTTGTTCAAAGTGAAGAATCCATCCCACTTACTTGGAATCATTGACTTTTCCCCATAACGTGGTAAAAAAATATATGTGTGTTTTTGCTTGGGCAGTAGCGTTATAGACTTTCCAGGAGTTGTTTATGACTTCGAATATCATGTTCTCATTTTTGATAACTGGGATGACGTAATGAACTGCTGACTGGGGGAGATTCAGAGGCGGCGGTTATGACGAAGGGAAGAAACACATAAGTTATTTTCGTTTAACCCGTTGTGCTGTATCCATGCCTTATACTTCAACGATTCAGACATATAATCCCCGATAGTACAATCATGCCTATATTAGAATTCTGCAACTTATTAAGGAAATGAAAACCGCGTAGGGTCAGGAACCTTGTACGGCCGTGGGTGCAGAACCGACCAAGCGACGAGCGACTGCAAAGACAGCGACCGGCGAGAGTGAAGTGTAATGCATAGTACAATGCCATAACAAACGACAGGTTACATGGTGTCTGGGAAAGCCGTACTCAACTTTGTTTGAGCGAAGCCATCTTGATTAGGCAGAGCCGCTGACTTTTCGATCTCGCCGTCTTCATTGGGCGTTCAGAAGCGACCATTGCCTGCGGTCGTTTGCCCGTCGCTAACACCATTGAGTATAAATAATACCATAGAAGGGACGAAGCTGTGAGAGATTTTCTCGGCATTTTTGTAGCAAGTTACCTGGAATGACATAAGGTTGCTCTACGATTGCTTAGTTTTGCCCGTGGCGCCATCATGCGGTGAGACTTACCGGCCATCGCGCATTTGTANAAGTAAGAACTATCGAAATCAACCTTAGAAAAAAAACACTAACCATTGATTACACTTATATGCTTCAGTGCGCACTGGTATGTAGTCTCTCCGTTAAGTTGGTAGCGAGCTAAAGTAAAATAGTTCCAAAAAAAAAAAAGCTGTGTTGTGAGTGTAATGTTTAAATTGATGGAAAATCTGGGTTTTATTTGTAAACGTTACAGAACGAACTGGCATATCAGTGACACATTTAGGTTGCTAACAGTTTCGCGTCTTCACTCGACTGACCTGTGAGTAAAGTCATTTCTCTCACGTAGAATTCTACAAATCGCGCTGGCATACAAAATGAGGAAAGTAGATCTTAAAACAGAGCTTTCAGAAGTGCTAAACCAACTGCTAACTTCATATACAAAGAGAAATAGCTATCATTTGTGTTAGGTTGCTTCGGTTGCCGTGCGATGGCGCCACAGTCAAATGAAAGCAACTACAGAAATATCGAGTATAGTCCACTCTCGGTTACTTCGCACTTTTTCTGAAGCCCTGACGAAGTTCTACGTCCAGGATATTCCTCCGCCTCGCGCAAAACAAAACTTGACTAAGTCTATAAAATCACACAAAAGGGACGACGCACCGCAATTATGCGCACTCTGTTTAATAACATTTTGCACGTGAATTATTTCTTACTAGGCATTACCAACACACCTATTTTTTTACTGTTTTTATCCATATTTATGTGTAACTAAGGTACTTTTATGTTAACACAAGTATAACACGCTTAGTATATTTAGGGAAACACCAAACANACAGTCAAATGAAAGCAACTACAGAAATATCGAGTATAGTCCACTCTCGGTTACTTCGCACTTTTTCTGAAGCCCTTATAAAGTTCTACGTCCAGGATATTCCTCCGCCTCGCGCAAAACAAAACTTGACTAAGTCTATAAAATCACACAAAAGGGACAACGCACCGCAATTATGCGCACTCTGTTTAATAACATTTTGCACGTGAATTATTTCTTACTAGGCATTACCAACACACCTATTTTTTTACTGTTTTTATCCATATTTATTATAAATGAAATATTAAAATTTATGTGTAACTAAGGTACTTTTATGTTAACACAAGTATAACACGCTTAGTATATTTAGGGAAACACCAAACANAATTTATGTGTAACTAAGGTACTTTTATGTTAACACAAGTATAACACGCTTAGTATATTTAGGGAAACACCAAACACGTCATGGATGGGGTGATTATTTTAAGGTTTCATTCAGTAAGTATAAAGAAACAGCGAATATACAATTTCGGGCCAGCAAACCAGATCCAAAAACGAAGAGATCTCCTACGACTTCGAACTTTCTATATCATTCTTCATATTCACTGCCAGTATGGACAGAAGATTTTTGGCTGTGGCTGAATAGAGGTTACTCTTTTTGCCCATTTTTTTTATCAGTTGCTCTTATTAGTGATCTACTTAGATTTCATTTTGGCCAGTTGCGTATTGTAAAAATGCGCGAGTTCAATTACCTGTAGGCTAGACTCCATGTTTGTTTGTACCGTACACTCAACCAGATATCAACTGCTCGTTGGCTGCTTTCTTCAACAGCGAGAGACCGTGATTGGCTCAGAATTTTGTTGCCGGTTTGTTATTGGCTCACAGCCCTGGAGGAGGTGTCAAATAGGCCGTGGAGCCAATCGCAGAAGTGATGCGAACATACAAGTGTTTGAATTCTAACTTGACCCGAAGTGAATCCGCTCATTTTTTAGCCCTTGCTTATATTAGATAACATGCACATTTAATAAATATAATTGAAATTTACAGGGCATTTCTTAAAAAAATATATGAAAAGAACCACGTGTGTTATATTGCATATACATTTATGTTGCGTTATCACCAGCATCAAAATTGTAATTTAGGCTTCTATTATCACGTGGACGCAGGAAGTTTTTCTCATTGGTGTGACGTCAAGTGTAGAAACTGCCCTTGGCGCCTAGCAGAATACGACATGGGAGCTCCGGAGACAACGGCTACTGCCTGCAGTTGTCCGCAGTCTTTAATGACTTTGACCGTTGGTAGTTGGCCACTTTGTTTCCGGTCGCCATATTGTTTCTTATGTACTCACTTCCGACCGACAGTTTTCTGGAAAAAAATGAAATACGATTTCTTAAAACGCAATTTGATGAACAACCACGACTTGATGCAACTGTAATTTCTGATTAATTTAATCCCAATAATTTATTTAGAATTGCAGTTAAAATCCGGCTAATTCGAAAAGTACTAATCTATTAGCCTTTTACCATACTCTCGTCAGTTTCAAAACGACTACACATTAGAAACAACCATTCCATGAGTAGGCCTGTGTATTATTCGTTAAGTACTGCAATTATTCGTTAGAATGCTAACGAGACAAAAAATTAGTTTGGTAGTGACAATAAGAATATTGTAGAGGAGCATACCCACATATATTGCTCGCTTTACCGCAATGTCGTTTGGTTGTTCGATCTTCTGCGGTAATCACATATACATAATTTATTTTCAAGAGGGTTTCGAGAAATGTTATATATATATATATCCTACTAATATTATAAATGCGAAAGTCTGTGTGTGTGTTTGTTACCACTCAGCTCCATAACGGCTGAACGGATTTTGATGACATTTGGTATGTAGGTACTTTAGGTCCTGGAATAGGCCATAAGATACTTTTTATCCCAGTAAATTGTACGGTTCCTGTGGAATAACAACAAAACGTAATTCTGCCACGGCTGGGAACGTGACCAAAATATTTTTTTTCCTCTGGTGTCAGAGTTTATCAGGCCGCCCAAGTACCTCTGAAATGGCTTAACGACTGCTATCAATCGATAACAACCGGGATCGAATATTTAACGTGTCCTCCGAAGCCCGGAAGCGCTCAGATGTTATGCCACTAAACGATCACCCATCCAAATGTGTGCCGCTGGGAACGTTGCTTAACTTTGGTGATCGATTAAGATCCCTCAGCCAAGCGCAAAAAGTAATACCTAGGTACACTTATTTCCAAAGCTACAACTTGATGAAACTCTTGATTTTCATACATCGACGCTGGAAAGCGGAAATGTGGTAACTACGCGATAGTTGCACAGATGCATTCCAAAAACATTACCCTACTTCTTGGCTATCGGTTAAAAAACATTTCCTTCTTTAATAACCTAGATCAACATAGCATTATTTTATATTTCTGTTTTCACATAAATTAATTGTCTTTTCCCTATTTATTTATTAGTGTATCGCTGTAAAACTCAATTGTACCCGGGCGAAGCCAAGCAGGTTCGCTAGTGTGTGTGTGTGTGTATATATATATATATATATATAAAGTGTGTTATATGTTTATCTATGAGCTTTATATATATATACGTATATTGTTTTCCACGCAAAACGTTTTGGCATTTTATGTTGACATAACCTAAACATTCATTAAAGCCGAACATATATGACGGTCTCAAAATGGGCGTGCCTATAAGCTACCCACTAAAACATCTTCGTGCAGGTACAAAGAAAAAAAACTGACCCTATAATTCGACTGTGACAATGTCATTAACTATTTTACTTTGTGAATTACGGAATTTTAGTTCTTCGTGCACGACACCTGCTGAAATGTTGACGAAAACGTTACAATGTGCGTCGTTAATTCACTTATTAACCACGCACGCTCAACCAGTCCAAGCAAATTATACATATCGCAGAGAATACTGCCGATAATATTTTTGTTTAGTTATTGTGACGCCAAGGGTACAAACGTTGGTCTGTAATTAAATATTAACAGTTTTTAAGTGCACTTGGGCTAAAAACAGATTTCATTTTCAACTTTTTTCCTCTTCGGAAGACAGTGTGTGTGTGGCGATGTCGACAGCATGGAAGGTGCATTCGTAGCAGCTATTAATAAAACATTTGACAATCGCGTAGCTGTAAAATGAAACACGTAATTCGTACGCAGGATTATTTTTATTTCTTTGTATAACGATTAATTCGCCTATCTACGTGAAGGTAGTTGCGCAACGGGATGCTCATAATGAGCTCACTTAAACATTTTGTGTTTGATGTACAAAATAACTCAATCTTATTATTTGTGCATACGTACAGAAGGAAAAACGTAATGTGTACTTACATTCCCGTCAAAACTGTTTCTAGGCTTCAATAAAGAAAGTTTTTATTCCGATGAAATCTTCTAAACCACGGCTTTCTTTCAACTCTAACGCACGCTTGAGCTAGAAGAAGGAATAGCTATTAATACGTATTTTTTTGTGACTAACAGGCTCAATGTTATTTTTCCACGTACGTTATTTTATTTTGTGGCAAGAGGTGTTTATTTGTTTTGAAACAAGAGTCCGTAATATTTATTTTATTTTACAACAGTACTTTCAATTGGCCGCATATTTATATGTCTTTCTGTTTTTACATTGTGTGCGTGTACTTACAAGGCCACACATGACTTCGCATTTTTGATCGTACTTTTCAAGTAATAATGGTTTTTTTTAACCATCACGAGGGCACTAGTGTTTCAAAGGCCACTACCCCAAGCAGACTAATATTTCAATTATATTGTCAATATTTTCGAATCCACAGATGATCTGCTAATTTGTAATGTTATCTGGAGAAAGTATTTGGGTTTTCTGGTAAAAATCAAGTATTTCTGAGCACAATTAAAATTCCATATAATTTTTTATGCAGTCGCCCATTGTTGCCCATAGTCGTAGCAAGTTTTCTCCTAGTGTTCCTATTTGTGTATGTGTGCGTCCTGTCCACAAGTATTTTGCTACCAGACTGCAGTGTTGCGGAGTGTACAAATGGTACACGTTACTTCAGATTGGCAAGACCAAGTGCGTGTGTATTCCTACCTACAATCTGGATGGGGCCCGGGCATAGTAACTCGACAGACTTCCTTCAAGCGTCACTACAGAGAGTTTGACTTCCAGTCATCACACTGTGTTTGAGTCACCAAAGAGTTAAAGGGTCGGCAATTCTGGTTTTCAATAAGCACACTAATTTCATACTCAATTTGGCCAGTCGTGACTGCGCAGCTAGGGTTGAGAGACTGCACAGAAAACCCGTTACACGTACTCTAGTTGTCGCAATGTTACCCTCATATACACATACGTGTACTGAACCCCTTTCTCCCCTAGTCTATCATTATTTGGCATTTTGTTTGGTTGTAACATCACCCTCGCACACTGTCAGTTGTTGTGTATTGTTGTGCGAGTTTCGTCACGTTACATGTCAACTGAAGTCTTTAGAACGTTTCGGCATTACGTATTTTGCTGGTGTACTATAACACGTTCTTTACAATGCTGTACCATACAGCATTTAGGATTTCTTGATGACCTTCACTGTTAACGTCAGCTTCATATAGGGCCTAACTATGGAACAACTCGTCTGGAACACGATTCACGGTTGGCGACGGGAGAGTTGGCATATGAGTCGTGACGTCATTAAGGGACCAAATGTGATAGTCGCATCTTCGGCGGCAATTCAAAACGTAGTATGTATTTAAATTTCACCATATCCTTTCAATATTAGTGTAATTGCAGTTGAAAAAAAGGGTGTTTAGTTGGATGGGGAAATTACCCAGCAATATTCGACAAAGTTTTTGTCGACTGCGCGTCATCGATAGTTTGCACGTCATCTTTAAACGACAACTGCCGATCGCAGCACCACAGTCGATAATGCACAGCTTACAGCTATGGACCCGGGAAATACACAAACTTTGAACTGAAACTTGGTACATGTCAACAAACACAACACACATGATGCTAAACAAAGAATATCGGTAAAGAAATGTTATGGTTGCCTATCTTGCTTTACATAAAAATCATCATTATCACTGGTCTGATGACTAGGTTCCATGGGCTGATTTTAACACCTAAATATGCCTTTACGACTCCAACCAATTCTCACCGTAATGCCCATAAAATTTAAAGGAACCAATTTTGGTGGCCAACAATTTCAAATGTTACAATTTTTAAAGACGTTAAAACAAAGAAAGTGCATCTTATAATTCACTGCCAGTTTAATTTTGAATGTGTCCATCGCCATATATATATACAGTTAAGCGCAACTACTGCCTGTTTTTTTTAAGTTGATTTCAAAAGTACTTAATTAATCTCAAATCACCATTACCACAAGTTCTATTCCCATAGTAGTAAATATTCTTGACAGTTAGCACACAAAAAACACGTGAAATTATCAGCGTCCGAATGTCGGCCATAAATGAGTGTAATCATTATATTTTCTTTTAAAGGGTAAGTACATATTTATAATTGCCTACAGTAGAAAAATAATAATAATTGCAGGTAAGTTTAAGATTCATATTCAGAGTGAAGAGGTTTGGGGTGTTTTTAACATCGAGGTCTTGAGAGCCGATGAGGGTGAAGCGAGGCGAGTATGGAGCAGCGTCGGAATGCAAAGACAGGAGGAACGGGAGAGCCCGAGAAAACCCACCGACCAGCGGCATCGTCCGGCACGATTCCCACGTGAAAAAATCTGGGCGAGACCCCGCCGGGAATTGAATCCGGTCCGCCATGGTGGGAGGTAAAGCGCTCTAGCCACTGTTTCACCGTGGCCTCTAAGAGTGATATGAAATAGTACAGTCGACTCGCGGTTGAGTAGGCACTTATCAAAACAATTTTCAAATATTTATCTGTCCATACCTATGTGTGGTTTAATGCAAACGCTGACCGGCATATTTCGTATAGTGACGCGCATGTTTCGTATACAGTGACTGGCAGATATAGTACAGTTACAGACACGCGAAGTCCGCATTATTTTCCGGCTGCACAGTCATCTGTATACTCGAATCGGTGTCGTTCGCTTATTGGCTTCTGCCGCGGAAGGACTGTAAAAATAAATTAATAGACAGTACTTAGTAATTATATACTTTTTATATTCCACAGTCAACGTTATACGTACAGGACATGCAAAATACTCGCGTTTTTATCCGGCCAGATGCTAGATTTCAAATATAACTTGTACTTGCATTGGAAATATAAATTATAATATTTCATATATATAAGCAATACGAATGAGAGCAGAGAGAAGATGGGTGTGTTGGTAATGCCTAGTAAGAAATAGTTCTCATACAAAATATTATTGAACCAAGAGCGCACGAATGCGGTGGATTGTCCCTTTGGCGCAATTGTCTAGACTCGGTTAAGTTTATTAATATGAGGCGGAGGAATATCCTGAATGTAGAATTTTTGCAGGGCTTCTGAAAAGCTGGAAGTAACCGTGACTGGGAAATATCAGTTTACTGTAATAGTAACACAGTTAGAGCGCTTCTGTATTCAGGCCGCTAAGAAAATGCCATTACTAGTAGCTGTTTGCAGAAACTTGGGTTGCCCCGGCGAACATATCTGACACCCGTAAATGTTATTTTTAAAATAGTCACGTTTAAAATATGTGGCTAATCAGATCAATGTCTTTCTAGTTTACAGATAGTGGATGAAAATAATTAGGGTAATAATAACATATCCCACACGTGTTTTTTTTTTCTCGAAAATTTCGCAGCGTCTTTTGACGGACGTAAGACACAAACAGGTTAAGGTCATATCAGTGTGAACCCCTTAACGTGCACATTAATTTTTTTCATTTAAATTGTTCCGAAAGAGGAACTTTGTGGTGTGAAAAGTATTTACGAATTTATTTTAACAACTGGCGCTTTGGAACATATGGAAAGAGTTTCAGTAGAGCCATGGCACAAGAAGCAACCAATTACAAAATAGCTGGTGTGTCAGCAGCAGCCAATAGCATTGCCCAGGGAAAGGCGCTGTCTTTATTGGTGCTGCATTCTGGACTTGCAAAGCACCGACCATGAGTTCACCTATCCTGCAACATACACATGATTGAGTACACTCGAACGCAGCCAATTTAACTGCCGTTTAACATTTTAATTGCATTAAACATGTTCGTAACGTAGATGTAAGATCCAAAAAATTATGCTTGACATGGTAAAGAAATTTACCTGGGTAGGAAAAAATTATTTTTGACAACAGGTACAAATGCAGAGGACTCCAGTGTTTATAATCCGTTGTGGGTTATATTGATTGTATCTCATTTTATTTATTTATCCTTATTGTTACTACAATATTACTTGTAATGTGATTAAATACATAGTTAATACTAGCTGTGCCCGCGGCTCCGCTCGCGTGGACTACAGAATTATTGTTTTTTTTTTTTTTTAATTAAGTAAAATTTTACTTAGTGTTAATTATGTGACAAATAATCATTAGGCAAATATTTTAAATTTAAACGTACTTTTATTTTTTACATTTTGATATTTTGCGTGATGTCATTTGTTGATTTGTACTTTTTCTAATCTAAAGACGTATATTTTATCGCAGGGTTTTTTTTTGTACACAACATTGCTCGTTTTTTTATTGGGCGCAAGTACATACAAATTGCTACTGCAACTGACACGCAAACACGGGACATATGATTGTCCATGTGAAAAGCATGGCTGTCGGAGGTCAACTCCAGCAACTTTCAGGGTTTGGCCTTGTGACTTATCTATAGTCATAGCAAAAGAAACCCTGATCGGAAATTGGAGACGCTTAAATTGGAAAGGTAAATCCATTGGAATCATGGGTATTCTGGGTATTAAGATTATTTCGCCAGTACCGGTGCCACTCACAATAGTTGCCTCAATAACATAATCCCTCAAACTGTTTACTTGTCGGCAAGTGCCATTGCACAATTTTGGAGGGCTTATGTTCCGTAATAACATGATCGGTGCGTCAGTTTTCACAGCAAGAGCGTGAACAGGCAAACCTGATGGCTTAAGGGAATTCAAGAATTAAATGGTAAAAACGCTTATTAGTATTTCTCTGTTATAAACAGATGTATGCTACCGCGGAGTTTTTTTTTTTTTTTTTTTTTTTAGGTATTTTTATTCTACACAATTCTTTACTACGTGATATTGTTCCATCTTTAACGGTTTATACAGCGTATTGCAGGAGAGCGCGCTGGCGGCAAACTTTTTTCCGACTTCATTCACTATTATCGACACTGCTTATTCCTTATGTTACTTTACATAAAAAAAAATTTTTCCTAAAACCTGGCCAGACAACATAACTAAGAATTNGCTGGCGGCAAACTTTTTTCCGACTTCATTCACTATTATCGACACTGCTTATTCCTTATGTTACTTTACATAAAAAATTTTTTTTCCTAAAACCTGGCCAGACAACATAACTAAGAATTAAAAAAAACACGTAAATCTGATAACTGGTTCTCGAGTGATAAGCGCACTAACAGACAGGCGATGAGTTTTATAATATGTATAGATAAGCCCTCGAGCTAAATTTAAACGTAAGAGCAATTTTTTTTAAACATTAAGTAACCAGGTGGTTTTCTTTCTTTAACATGTGATATTAACTCTGAGGTTTTCGCACACACACGTTGCCTACATTAGTTGACGTCCTTGGTCAGTTACAAGTAAAAAAACGTAGAAAGTAGAGACACCTGATATTTGCGAAAAGGTTTACCCGCAGGCTATATTTTAATATCCTACTACACACCTGCCGATTTCCCTTGGCTATTCGATTAATTAGGGCTTATTAACGTCCCAGTGTTATGACTGCAGGCTTATCAGAGCACGGCAGTAGTTATAAATAGTTCCTTCTGCTGCACCTCGCTGCTGGCTGGGGACAAAGGGACAAGTTGGCGTGCATCTTGGATGGCACCTCCTGCTGTCGTTCCGTGCCGACGTCGGCCATCTTGGATTTCCCCTCCGCTCTGTCATTACTGACCAATGGGGCCATCTTGGATGTCCCCACTTCATGCTCTCGTATTCCATGTGAGGTTTTTTCTCAGAGTACTCCCGATCTCCTTTATTTTCTCACGGACTCTCATTTCTTCCTACCGGATGTCCCCACTTCATGCTCTTCCATTCCCTGTGGTGGGTTTTCTCCATGATATCCCTCCATGCCAGCACCATCCATCGTGCCTGAAGAATGTTCGAGTTCATTGCCCCATCATGCAACTGCCCTCATCATGCTCTGTCCTTCCACCATAATTTTCTCAAATTCCTTCTCGTCTCCTTTCACCTGGCATCCTGGCAGGGACAAGTTCAATGCTCTATTATTCCACCTTAGTTTTCTCACATTCCTTCGGGTCTCCTTTCACCTGGTGCCCTGGCGGGGACGAATCTCGTGCTCTGTCATTCAACCTGTGCGACACGGAGCGAAGCCTGCCAACGCACGCTAGTCTAGATAGAGTTCCACATGTGGGATTTTCCCGTATGGATAACCGTATATCCGCTCAGAGTGGAAATACGCTCAGACCTGTGAAGCCTGATTGTTGTTGGGCAATCAGGTGGAGGGACATGTTTTCCCAGAGACCCTTGGTGGTGGTACCGGACTGTCCAAGTCATGGATGAATTAGGCTCTGTAAGTTATCACCTGTTATACCCTATGGGATCAGGTTCAGGGGGGATGGTCGTTGTGGAGAGTCGGACACGTTCTGGAAAACATGTGCATACACATCAAGTACGCCTTAAGCTCACTTATAAGCATAGTCGGCTACAATTTCCAAACCAGTTAAGATAGAGTCACCAAATTCATAACATAGGCATCACCCCCGACAACGAAAACGGCCTCAGTGTCAAGTATGCTGTAAGCGCACTTATAAGCATAGTTGGCTGTAATTTCCGAGCCATTTTAATTACAGTCACCAAATTCATAACATAGGCGTCACTCCCGAAACGAAAAGAACCACAGGGAAAGTATGTCCTAAGCCTACTTACAACATAGTTGGCTGTAATTTCCGAACCGTGTAAGATTTAGTCACCAAATTCATAACATAGACATCACCCCCAACAACGAAATGGACCGTGGAGTCAAGTATGTCTTAAGCACAATTATAAGCATAGTTGACTTTAATTTCCGAACCATTGAAGATACATTCACCAAATTCATTACATAGGCATCACCCCCGACAACCTAAAGGACCGCATGGCAAATATGTCCTAAG
This sequence comes from Clitarchus hookeri, assembly GCA_002778355.1. NCBI lineage: Eukaryota > Metazoa > Arthropoda > Insecta > Phasmatodea > Phasmatidae > Clitarchus > Clitarchus hookeri. The sequence goes on along the minus strand of NQII01001647.1, from coordinate 435,364 downwards.
CCCACTTATAAGCATGGCTGGCTGTAACTGACTTATGACCTAACCTAAACTAATGCCCATTCTTTACCTAGGATTTAAGCCCAGAATATCCCGTACCCCAGACCGGCGGTGCACCAGCAAATTGGGCCACGGGAGGTCGTCCCCTTGGCTGTTGTCCGTGTGTCTTTGTAAGGAGTCATGTTCCTTCTTGACGAAGACTGTCAGAATTAGGGTGGCCCGATACTGAAAGTCTTAGGCGAGCAATGAGAAGGGGGGAGGGGGGGACAGTTTCGTTGTAACCAAAGAAATGTTGTTAATAGTCGGTCACAAATATTTTGTCGATATCGATTTCTAAAAAGATTTTGTGGCACCAACAAAATTTTCTTGTCATTTCAGTATTTGATGGCAACCATAAAAGGACTTTTGTGTGTCACCAATATATTCAGTGTGTTCGTGGGCAGTAACGTGTTCGTTAGCAGTAGAACAAATCAGTACTGGTAATAGTGTGACAAACAAAATTTACTGCCTGCGGGATTTGGTAGGTAAGAGTGATTTAACAACATTTAAAAACAAAACAAAAAAAAAAACTATCATGGCTGTACTGAGAATTGAACTCGGGTCCTCACTAATGCGAGTTTGATGTGTTACAACTACGACACCTCGCTGTGTTTGTACGATGGCGACTTGGGTTTGCACATACCGACCGCAATTCTGGTTTCAAGCACCAAGGCTTGATCACTTCACCTCACTGAAAGATCATTTACGTGTAACATTTACATACTTTTAACTATGTAATTACGTAATCCATCTCTAATTTCTTAAAAATATCGGTCATGAATTAATTCCTAACCTGTTGCAATAATACTAACATGGACAAATATGGCGTTGCAGTCAGACAGGATGTAGTCGCTTCCAAAACACCAGCGCGCATGCGCAAAATATAACGGATGCAGTTTTGCAGTCGCGGCAAAATGTTTTACTATGGACGACGTTAATGCTATTGCTACCAACTAAACATTAGGAGGCACTCAATATTTTTCTTTTTTCAATAAAGAAATATGTCAGTGAGCACTTAATGACTTTAGTACTCGCCAATCTACGTGATATTGTACACCACAATCTATTTTTTAATAGCAACAAATTTTCTCCTTGGAAAGCATCAACCGAATAACGTATGTAACAACTAATAAATATTTTCTTTCAGCGCTTGCGACCTAAGATACAAAATACAACTATTCGTGAAATATTTTCGCGGGAATCACGTGTGCATAGCAGTAAGCTACAGTCGAAGGGCAAATGTTTACTAGGGGCTGTTCACAGTTAATTGAGCACTCTTGTAACCAACCTTTGAAATATGCCACTACCCTTTCCCACTTGTATTTAAACGGCCACAGGGGCAGCGGTGGCGCAGTGGCCAGGGCGCTCGCCTCCCACCACGGTGATCCGGGCTCGATCCCCGGCGGGTTCACTCCCGGATTCTCGCATGTGGGAATCGTGCTGGACGATGCCGCTTGCCGGTGGGTTTTCTCTGGGTACTACCGCTTCCCCCGCCCTTGCATTCCAACGCCGCTCCATTCAAGGTCCCATCTCTGTCATGCCCGGGGATGGCGGTCACCTACGGGTCCCAGCTGGAAAGACCGTCACTCGGAGGGTGTTGCCTTGCCCTGGGTGCACACGCCATTATTATTATTATTTCATGGCCACACTGACTGGCATGCGCCCAGCAAAGTTGGCAACGACGGATGGACAGCAGTTCCACGTCTTAACGCTGAATAAAAACTGTCAATACAAAAATTATTTATTTTGATTTCTGTTATTAATGCATCGGTATTAATGTAAGAGTTAGCGGATTTATAAAATGTTTGCCTTTCTAATAATATTACTGTTTGACTTGACTGACGCATCGATCAGATGATCAGTCCCATGTCAACGTTAATTTTACGCATGACGGAAGAATATACAATTTGCATACCAGTAGGCTTTCGAAAAGTGCTCAGCTTGCCATGAACAGTCTATACCTACCGAATGCCACGCGGTTAGACGTTCTATCTGTGGACGTAAATGGGTGTGTAAATGGTCCATATGCAGTGGCGGATCTAGAATTTATTGGAGGCAGAGGCGAAATTTATTTGTGAGGTGCTCGCCTATTGAAACAGCGATGAACTCGACTCAGCTTCGGCTGTGACGTGAGTTGGTGTCTCTGTACACAGTTGCACTTGCCGCTCGTCTTCACACGCGGAGAACCTGCGAACTCTCTCGGTGGCAGCGTACGCAGGGAGCTTCTGCTTAGTGGAAACTAGATACTTCAGACTGCATCCTGTCTGCGCATAAACCTGTGACGATATACACTGACGACCCAAAAAAAAACTGGTTTAGGCGTGCGTACGCAAATAACAGAGGTATGGAACCAATCAGAGTAACGCGATGCGGTCGGCAGCTAGATCGGTTACTGCTGCTGCAATGGCAGGTTATCAAGATTTAAGTGAGTTTTAACGTGATGTTATAGTCGGCGCACGAGAGATGTGCCATAGCATCTCCGAGGTAGCGATAACATTTGGATGTTCGCGTACGACCATTTCACGAGTGTACCGTGAATATCGGGAATCCTGTAAAACATCAAATCTTCGACATCACTGCGGCCGGAAAAAGGACGTGAAAGAACAGGACAAATGACGATTGACGAGAATCATTAAACGTGACAGACGTGCAACCCTTTCTCAAATTGGCGCAGATTGGATTTGTGAACTGTCCTGCACAATTCATGGCGTGAATTGCCTTTTGCATACCTTCAGACATTATTCGAGTCCATGCCACGTCGTCTTGCGGCACTTCTGCGTGCTCGGGGAGGGAAGGGGGAAACCCTACACGATATTTGGTAGGTGTACCAGTTTTTCTGTCTCTTCAGTGTACAACAATGCATTACCATACAACTAAAACGTCATATATGGCATTTAACTTTAATTTAGAATTTCGAAGGACTAATAAGATTATTTATTTTAATTTATATTGATAAAAATATCAACTTATTGCGAGGCCCCTGCGAGACCGAGTTCCCAGGCTGGGCTTTTTTCGCCTAAATGCAGGGTCGCCACTGTTTGAAAACGTTGTATCTTCGCACCACTAAATGACATTTCAGCGCTACCAATCTGTCGCACGCCTCTTGCGGATAAGGAGGCAATGCTTGACTCTCGAACATGTTTACTATTGATGGTTCAGTGGGTTCAGTTTTGGAGGGAAACTCTCTTAATTTAAGCATAATTTTTTTTTTGTGTCATAACTTTTGCTTTAAGGCATCCACCGACAGTTTTTTCACCATAACATTGTCATTTTTACGCAATTATTTGCATAATTTTTATGTTATTACACATTTTTAAAAAGGCGAGAACTTATTGGTGTTTTATTTTATATTACGTTTATTGTTACTGGCGTAATTGTATACCTTAATATTCCATTTATTTTTTAAGCTAAGGGTAAGGTATATATAACTTTGTATTAAGGGGCAGCCTACCTGGAACTATCTTCGGCGTTCGAGGCCGAGAATTGCGAGAGCAATAAGGGCGACTCTGCTTCGCGCAACAAGTACTCCATCGCCGCTAAGCGCACCGTGCTGCACTGGCGTGCAGTGTTCTCGTCGTGCTGTGTGTACCCGCGGGACTTCTGGCGGTGAACCTATCATTTTATTGGGGGAAAGAATGTGGGAAGTTTCAGTGCAGGGACCTAAGTACCTTTGTAGATCTGACGCATATACAGCATGATTCTAAAATCATGGGACAAACATTGAGGGGTGGCAGAGCTCACTAAAACAAACAATTATTGTATAGGAATATATGGGCGGAAGTGACGCGTTGAGGCACAAACACAAAAACATAACACATTAACGGAAACATAAAATGTTCATTAGCAGCATACTTAACGAGTGATTCCGTACAGAAAATGTTAAAACAGTTGCTGGAAATGCATCCACCAACAGTCACGCATGTTTGGCGACCTCTACATATGGCGTGATTGGCTGACAATGGTGGCGATAGTTGAGGGCAGTCAAACGGTGCGCCAGTGACCTGCTGCATCAGCGAACAAAGCATTTGCGCTTGAGAGTTCGGCCGTGATCCAGTTGATTCCATTGAAGACCTCGTCGCTAGACTATCCTGTGCGGCTGCACGCTTGCGTGATCCCCAGCGTATTTGAATATGTTCGCCAATCACTCCACCGACGCTACCAAGCTTGCATTACTGTCGGTTGTAGCAATTTTGAGCAATTATTATAAACATTGCTGTAAAAAGGCATTTAGCAGCGACGTTGTAAATAAACAATGTGTTGCATTTCATGTGTTATTTTCGTGTTTATACCTCAACGCGTCACTTCCGCCCATATATTCCTATACAATAATTGTTTGTTTTAGTGAGCTCTACCACCCATCAATGTTTGTCCTATGATTTTAGAATCACCCTGTATTATGAGATGCAGTGCTGTGAAAAAGCCGCTTTCAGCTTCGTCGAGTGCTCTGAAATTGTTTTTAATGTCCGTGACGTCTTGAAAACCACTCGACAGCCTTCGACTGAAGTGTGTGTTCTCATCGTAGATCTGCACACTGGACTCATGTTTAATACTTTCGTAGAAAACGTCCCCTCCTCCCTTTTGTCACAACCGTGGCGACTTCCTCCGCCGCCGTCGCTTCTTCTGCGCCAGAAGATCTGCTGACTCATCCTCGCATCTGATCGTCACCTCGCGAGGCTCTGGCGGTAACGTCTCGCCGACCTCCTGTTGAGCAACTTCCGGAAACACGATAGAGGTAATCGGAACCTTCGCCCGGTTAAGGTTACGTCTGCTATAGATTAGGAAGATCACTGTTAACAACTTGGCAAAGGGAACATTTTTGCCACTAGGTAAGCGCTAGTGTCGGAAACGTACCAGATTTTCTCAATTTTCTACGTTAAAAAAACTGATAATTGCAATAATCATAAATCAAATATAAAATCTGAACTAATTAAAATATTTATCTGTTATTGCCCACGTAGCTTAAAATTGTAATTAAAAGATACCCTTTGGAACACTGCCCACCTAAGGGTGGAAATTTTCCCTGTGCCAAAATCTCTCATAAGAACACTCGTTTTGTTTCTAACCTTAGTAGAACAAACCTTAACTCGGTCGACTCGTAGTTACGGGCGACACTGGCATATGCATCAGGTGTCTCGTCGCCTCTACGCGCAATTTATCGATCTGCCCTAGGTTTATAACGGGGTTCAGTACATTTGCTTATCCAGCACGCATATGCGTTCAACTAGCAGGGCGCTACTTTTCAGATATGGCAACTGTTCTTTGGTATGAGGTTTTAAAACTGTGCTTGTAACAGTTACACTCTAAGTCCGAATAAGTGATATCAATCAGAGAAATAACGTTCACTGAAAGTCAGTTGATAAACTACTGCTGACCGGTGAATCAAGCCAATTAACTGGGAACAAGTGACTTATAGCAGTGGAATTCTTGACATTCAATGGGAAATCGCAAATAAATCAGCGAAATTCAACCACTGTATTAATTAGTTTTCTAGCACTTGTTATCAGTTGCTCAATTCTCACTGTTTTCTGTGATTTGGCTCAATTCTCACTGTTTCATGTTTAGAGTGTATGGTGTCTGTGAATTTGTAATGCCAAGCCGTCAGAAATGTGTGCTATATTTTTAAGTAAAGCCAGGTTACAGATTTGTAAGTATGGTAAGTAGTTTGAATATAAATTTTAAACTCCGAGTTATAATTTCTTGTTTACATAAATTAAATAAATCTAAACAAAAAATCTTAGTTTTTTTTTAATACTAAACAATTTTTGGGTTTCCACGTCGTCATATATATTTGGCGGAAGCTTCTGTTTCTGGTAGGGGAACGAACGCTGTTCTACACACATGACTAGAAACTGCATTAGCCATCTCCAAAACCGTCTGCCTTGCACTGAAAAAAAAATGTGGCGGCCACAAAGGGTTTTGTTCGTATTCGCCCTGTCAAGTTTTTTTTTACAGTATAGACAGAATTTTCTGCAGTCATCATAAAATAAATTTTTAGTTGCCACAAAAGGTGACTACTAAAGGTTCTTCTTCAATCAAAAATGGTTTACATTAACTTAGTATAATTGGCATATCACCCAGCGTAAGAAAATCTAGTGTCTACAATCGGCGTGACGAAACATGATGAAGCTTCAGTTGTCAAGCCATAGAGTGCGTCAATAGGAAATAACTTTTGTACGCGAGGGACTTTTGATGTTCGTGTATTGGCTACTCTGATTTTCAATGTTTCGTTTAACGTATGCCCGTGAATGGATGGACGCATAACCTCTACATTTGTTTTTTCTGACTCGCGTCGTGAAAATGAAGTGTAATTGGCCGATTTGTTCGCGTATCTCCACATGCCGAACGTGTTGCTTTTCTATACGTGGCTGCTGTTATAGCGTAATCCATTTTGCTGCTGTTCGAAAACATCATCTATCTCGTAGACACTAAAGGAGATGCCAGAAACAGAAGAAGAAAAACTTTGTAGGCGGCAACACAGCTATTTGCTATTTCAGCGGGAACAATATTTTTCATGTGAACATTTTCTTCGATAGTTTGTTTACACACCGAGGCATATCTCTTGACGTCTTGCATTCTGATTGGCTGGCGGAAAAAAAGAAACATACCATGAGAAAGTGAAAGATGGCCGTCTCGACGCCACTTCATGTTCCATACGGACACGTGCTAGTTGTGATCGAGTATCGTCGACGCTACCATTCAACTACATATACTGAATTTTGACGCTATAACACGATATGTCAACGCATGTCGATTGTAGCAAAACTGTTTGGCGGGTGAATACCAACAAAACACTTTCCGCCCGCCACAAATGATTTTTTTTCAGTGTGCCACGGAACGTACGCAAGTGAAGGCCGTACGAAATTTCATCATAAATGATAACCGTTGCTCTCTCGCCTTGTGACCGAGCTAGTTGAAAAGAATTCACTACTTCTCCTAAAACATACCCTGTAAACTCTCACAAATTAAAACATCACGGCCGTAAATTTTCATGTACGAAAGTATCTTTTATCGGGAATTCAGTTTTCAAAAGCCATAAAATTTTGTATGTGTATTATTGTTATCCTTAATCCTTTCTCTAGAATAAACGTTCCATTTTTGTGTTTCTTACATTTTTGTCTGTAGAAGTTTGGGCTGCCGATCAGTGAAAAATCGATTGAGAATCGTGCCCCACGTCTGATTCCCCAGTAATGTAATGACCTTTTAATTTGTGTCTCATGACCTTATTAGCTGAGTAGAGTGAAATACAAATGAGAAAATAATTCGCAGAAGGCCAAAACGCATCGGGAGAATCCATCGCCCCTGCGCCAATTGTAATTGGAAAGGGCTTTTTAATGACCCCCCCCCCTCCCTCAAAGTCCGTGTTAAGTCTGAAGACTTATCAGGGGGCGGCTTATTAAATTAACTTATATAACTTAAACTAACGTAGTACTCGATCCTAGAACCTCCCGCACCCCAGACCGGCGGCGCACCAACCGACTGCGCCACGGGAGGTCGTCGACCCCTGCACCAAGGGGTGGGGTTGTTCAGTTCAGTAGTGACAGCGGTCGAGTACGGTTGTGGAAGAGTTGCTCCGTGCGTGCGTATTACCTGTCGAAAAAACTTTTGTCGCGTGGGCTTTCGCGTTTAGCGTCGAGCGTTCGGGAGAGCCCTCTCCTATACTTCCTCCCCCACGTAACCCCCCTCCCCCTTTAAAACTGCACAGAGATTATTTTATCATTTGAACTTTACTACTCGATCAAGCTAAGAGTACGTCCGGAAAACATGTGAACTACACATGGTCATGTTATCCCTTTCCTCTCCTCTTACTTGCCCCTTCACCCTCCAGTAAAGGGCAGCGGTGGTGTAGTGGTTAGACTACTCGCCTCCCACCTAGGCGAAACCGGGTTCGATTCCCGGCAGGGTCGCTCCCGGGTTTTCGCATGTGGGAATCGTGTCGGACGATGCCGCCGGTCGGCGGGTTTCCCTCGGCGAACTCCCGTTTCCCCCCGCTCTGGCATTCCGGCGCTGCTCCATGCTCACCTCACTCCACCCTCATCGGCTCTCAAGACCTCGATGTTAAGAGCCCCCCATCTACCCTCCAGTATGAGATAAAGCGCTCGACTGCGGGCGTCATATGTCGCAGCGACCATAAGTTGTGGCACAGTGTTGACTACTTCGCGTTGCCGTGTTGATGATTCCGTGTAGGCTGGTGTCCGTAGAAGTTGCTTAAATGCACACACGTGCAAGCGCAGCCAACTTTCGGTATTGAATTCCCTAAACTTGTTGTTCTTCCCTCTCAACAGTTACACTAATCGAGTCTCATCCCTGCCCGCTTGCACACTTGGCTTGGTCGGGTATAGCTGTTCAAGGTAGACTCAGCGTGTTTTAAAACCTTACTTAAGATCTACTTCTCTGCTCGTTTTATATATTTCCGCCATTAATGAAATTAGCATTGCCATGGGTCGGATGACTTTATTTATTCGCCAGTCAAATACAGTCACGAAACTGTTAGGAGCCAAAATGTGTTATCTCTGATGTGCACAAAGCAGAAAGGCGTTAATGTGGAATGTTATGAATTCAAATATTACACTCGCAATAAAACGTCGAGACATGGAACTATTTTACTTAATTCGCTGCCAACTTAGCTGGGAGCTTGCACGCCGGTATGTAGGTAAGCATTTATGCAGTTAACGAACAATGATTTTTTTTCAAAGGTTGATTTCAAAAGTCCTCACTTTACCGTAAACAACCTACAGTAGTCTACATGTAGTGTATGCTGGCCGTCGCAAGGCGCCAACGTTCGCGTTTTCCAATCCATTGAGTGCACCGTGGGGCAGGAAGTAGATACACACACGAGCTGAGGGCCGGCCGTCGACGAGAACTCCCGCGCATCTGCAGCGTATTTATCCGGATAAGCCGCGGCTCGAGGGATGGCGAATGGAAATCGCTCCGGGGCAAGATCCGCTTCCTCTCGGACGTTTTATCGTCTGTTTTTCCACGTCCAGGGCCGCCCGGCAAAGCTAATCTGCCCCCGGGTCCCGCGTTTAAGCCGAGATGAAAGGGGAATTAGGTCTCCCCCGCCCCTCCAGTCATCTCACGCTCCCTTAACTCGCGGGAAAAATCCTTCGCGATTGAGTGGAAGCTTTCGGTGCTGCGGGGGCTGCAGCTTCCTCCGGAGCCGTGCGCGAGTTCGGGCGAGAATTTTAATATCGAGGAACCGCGCCCGTGTTTGTATGTGCGAGTGTGTGCGCGAGAGAGAGATAGTGTGTTTGGAGGGTGGGACGCGGCCATGTTTCACCCTATCTCCCACGAGAAAGAGGTGATAGGGGGGGGGGGGAGTTTTCTTTATCCAGAATATTGCGGAGTGATGCCGGAACACTCAGGGGTGTGGATCCTTGCTCGTTCGTCATTTACTTTGCCATTTCCTCCGTCACCCTTCTTATCTGTTTTACAACGCTAGCAAAAATACTGTAGGTTTTTAATTATTTTCATTATCCCTCGCCTTTGATTTTGCCAACTTGCCGAGGAGACACCAGCACAAGCTCAATTGCCAACTAAAGTAGAGTTAAGATGATTTGGTCGTGTTATTATGTTGGTATGATTGGACTGTGTCGATTGCCAACCACGAGACTAAATAAAAATCGCACGCGCACGAAACTTTGGTCCTTGAATGGGTTTTTTTTTTAATGCATTCGGGGCAGAGAAGCAAGGGGGCGATAAGGGCGACTGTTAACAGGCAAGGCGAGCTGTGTTTCCGTCGGCGCGCTGTGCTTTGTCAACGACGTCTATAACTGCGGGAGTGTTTTGCACGCGATGAAAGCCCGCATATAACCCCCTTAACATATTATTCCGAGTAAACTCGTTCGCGTATGACATGTTGCATAAAAGGTGGAATCATGGTCCGTGCTGTACTATATTAGGAGCTAGCAACAATACAGCGCATTTATTGGTTGCTGCCGATCCCATAGACCAATAATAGAAATTATTTTGATAATTTCCATCCTGTAAGTCATTAAATGAATTCGTGAGTACATGTCAGACCAAAAATATCTTCTTTTTTTTTTTTTGCAACACCTAGAACGAAAAACTAGTGCGTCAAGTCAGGGGGTTAAACTACGTCCGTATAGTTTGCACTTTCCTCCTATCTCTTAAAGAAACCGTGAAGGCAAGCTCTGAAATTGTGAAATCATTTTCACGATTATTTTTATTTGAATACACCTGATAGGTTTATTCGCGTGGTATGCTATTTCTGCTATCTGAGGGCAAGTGGTTTTTTTTCACAATCAGCAAAAGTAGCAGAAAGAGCTGTAGCACTCGGCGTGCCGACACGAATGACAAACAGCAGGAAGCCTGCATGTCGGAAATAAAGAAATAAGTTTTACTAGGAAAATTGCGATCATGAGTATTGCCTTCCGTGTAGTTAACGTGTATTAAAAATGCAGGCTACTCAAGATAACTTACTCTCATTTCTATGCCAGACGTGGCTTCATAATTTTCATAACTGAAGAGCCTTTGTGCACTTCTAACAGGATAACCAAACATCTTCTCGTCGCCAATCTTTATGAAATAAAATTATTTTTCGCAATCACCACTCTCAAGACTTTTCTTAAACGTTTGTAATTTTTATTTGGCTTTTTTTTTCTCCTGTTTATAGCATAAATAGCAACTGCTACTGCCACCCGAACATCATACAAAAAAACTGATACCAGTAATACGAACGCGAACTAGCAGAAATAGTGTTTTAAAGTAGCAGAATAGCAAACCACGCGTACACACCTAACATAATAAATGCAAAACCATACGGGCTTAGACCATTTATTTTTAAATTTTTCCGTTAAAAAGTCCTATTCCCGGAACATTTATTTACTGAGATACTCGTACGCGCGCAAACAACGAATGGAACTAAACATTACAAGGCTACTAACTTTTAACAGCGAGGTATTCAGTGTGTGAGGGTGAAATGAGATGGAGCAGAGCGGTTGACCTTAAAATCCCAGAAAAATCAAAATTATATTTAAAATATTGAACAATTATTTAAAATTTATTAAAAAATTATTTGAAATTTTATTTTAAAAAACTTTAATTTCCAGATGTCCCCCGCACCCCTCCACCCATACTCATTCTGCCATTTTAGGTGCAGTCCGCCATATTGGTAGGTGCAGCCGTCCACCATCTTGGTCAGCAGTCTGCCATCTTAGTACGTGTCACAGCCACCGTCCGCCATTTTGGTTTTTTTCGTTTTTCATTTGTTTATACATAACTTGGATTTTGTCTCTCACATTCGTTCGACCACCATCTTAGTTTATTCGTCTGTCATTTGTTTTACATTGCTGGTGTTGTCTCTAGCACTGCGCCTAGTAGACGACTGACCCCTTCCACTCCCCCTTTCAATATATTTAATTAACAAATTGCCCCACCACTGATTCTCATTGGCTAATGCCCACCCCTTCCAATATATTTAATTGTTTTCCACCAATGTTTCTCATTGGCTAATTACTTGGGTGTTTTCGGAAACCTTCGTTTCTAACAATCGGCGGCCTACTTTAATAGCGAGGGCGGACTATTTTTCCCTCTAAAAATTATTTATAAGACGCACCCCGAGCCCCCTCGGGAAATCAGTCATTTTTCTAGCGCTTAGAAGTGTACGCGTGTTGTCCGAGTGGCCATACAATCCTTTCAGCCATTTTGGCATTTGGGAGGGCGAGTTGGCTTAGTGCCTTGGACAAACGGAACAAGTAACCATACCTGCCGAAAGAATTCCTCCTGCTCTACTCACCTTACGAAGTTTCGACTGTATTCAAGTATTTGCCGGCCTACCTGCAGCAGGACGAAGACATACAGGACTGCCTCCCATCCAAGGAGTGTTTCGAGGGTTGCACCACCTCCCTTCCCGACATGCCCCATCGCAGAGGTTGGTGCAAGGCCCGCTGAGCAGCACTCGCGACGTCTGCGCCCGTAGAAGATGCCGTCCCTGTTGAAGACGCCCTCGCTATAGAAGACGACGTCCCAGTGCAAGCTGTCTACTCGGAAGCTGTACCTCTAAGTAGGCTCACATCTGATGATACGGATAATTGGCTTCTTCACTCATTTATACATTTTTGTTTTCCCAGCGAAATTTTGTCCCATCATTTCAGGTGCAGGGGCAAAGTGATTTCTTCGTTTCGGAAATTTAACAGTTCGCCTTTTTGGTCCACGGTTGAAACTGCTACTTCGTGGATGCTGTTTGCGACGATCGGATCGTAAATGGGCGGTTTTGGACATTCTGCGATTTTATATCCAGGATCTATGGTGAGGGTGAACTCATAAATAGTACTGCTCGGTTTCCCATTTACGTAACTGGAACTTACCAAACTACAGTTTATTCATATGATGTTAACCAGAAAAAATGTTGACCGCACTCGATGATACATGTTTTTTTTTCGTGCTTCTTACATGCTGGATTCGAACCCCAGCATGGGCCGGATCGTTTCCGGTTCCGTGAAATCTATATCTGCGGTGCAAAACATTTCGGCCCTCAGAGTATTCGGATTCCCGTGCAGTTCGAACGCAATGTTGTGCGGCAGCGATTTCTTTATGAATTATTCCATATCCTTCCGCTCATACGCCCCGGTGGGAATGACAATTTCTTATCCAACATCGAGGAAAATAAAAATTCTTTTCGATATTTGGTTATGGGGGCGGTGAGGGAATGACATTAATTTACGCCACATTTCCGACGACCACGTAAATACGGAAATGCCATTTGCAGAATTCAAATATATGTGTTCTTTTTGCTGGAAAGACAAGTTCGGTATATTGGTAATCGTAAAGGACTGCTCGCTTACATAAGGGCAACTACAGGTGTGGGTTCGATCGGTTTATCCTACGAACGCAACTATGAGTCATTGAAGCAATTCCAAATTTGGCTCCATCGATCATCACGATGACCTTGAACTTGGGCAAAATCGCTTCGCCACTGCACGCAGAGAATACTTGTCCCTCATCGGTCGAAAATTTAAAAGTGTGACAAATGAAATGGTTGAAGATTTAGTGGTAGTCGATAAACGCATAGCGACCCTGGAGGCGCAGATAATAGACCTCATAATTGTATCGAACGTGCAGACTCGAGAAGAATTGAAGGACCTACAAAGTGTATTAATGTTCAAACTGGCTGCGAAAACTAATGTTGCGAGGCATAGCAAGAAGATATTGGATGGGTGTGTCGGACAGCTTGAAAATATCGAAAAAGCCATTTCAGAAATTCGCGAACGATTTCCTACAAAAAGACACGGTCGATATATATATATATATATATATATATATATATATA
>NQII01001647.1:399336-421925 GCA_002778355.1 Clitarchus hookeri | reverse complement strand
GGGGGGGGGGGGGAGGTTGACAAACCTATTACCCTCCAGCTGGACGAAAAAAGAAGGGAAAAAACGAGTCACGGTGACGATGCCCGCATTGAAATCAAAGGTGAAATCAAGGTGGAAAAACCGACCCTGACGAGTAAACGGAAAAGAAGCCCAGAATCGGGAGGTGGCATCACTAGCGACGAAGACGATGTGCCCGTGACAGATTTACTGCTTGCGCGAGAACGGGAACGAATACGAGAGCGTGGGTCCGACGTAGGCACTCTTCTATCACCCTGCTTCGCTTCCTACTCTGACCGTACTGCCGACAAGACATGGTTTGCAGAGAAGTGGTGGAAAATGGTACCTCGGAAATAAGGAAGTATTTTTTTTCCCCAGGGATGTACTGCAGACCGGCAAGCGTAAGGTAAAAATCACGCAGGAGTTGATGGAACCTTTTCTTCATAGGCGCCCTGGACACTACACCGATTCTGATTTGCGCTGGTACCGCCTTTTGTTAAAGCAAAGACGCGCATATTACGCCGAGAATAACCCTGCATCACGTCGATTTAAAGACACGGCGCACGAGGAATTCCCCATTATAGCCGGACTGTTTCCTAGGTTACGTGAAATTGGTGGTTCGGGTTTGACTCAGAAATTAGAGAGCGGAGAAAAAATCTACTCTCAGTATTGGGATGATCCGAATGAGTTGGTAGATAGTCTGAGACTTCTGATTGCTTCGCAGGCAGAGGAAGCTGCTCGCACACGAACGGAATAATTTCAATCATCAAAGAACTCGCGGAGGCGGGCTACATTTCTAAATGAGCAAGTATGTAGTTGCTGACGATCTGCACAAATACGCTTGGATAAATTACCCACGCAGAAAATACATAATGACAGGGCTGAACGATACTTTCCAATCTGACCTGACCGAAATGCAAGACTTTGCTCTTGTGAATAAACGTCATCGCTACATTTTGACGGGCATAAATCATTATTGCACATACTCTGGGCTCAAGGCCAGCATCGTCGAGCGTTTTCACAGGACTCTCAAAGCTAAACTGTGAAGACGTTTCACGGCGAACGGAAACTACAAGTGGTTGGATATACTCCCAAAACTCGTTCGCGAGTACAATTCTACCGTTCATTCTACCAATTGCATGAAGTCCGAAGATGTTGCAAAACGACTCCCTGGTTCGGACCGTGTATGCTATTCTAGAGACGAGGGACCCACGCAAGCCTTAAGCCAATATCGGTGACTTCGTGCGGATTAAAAAAAAAACGGGGAGTTTTCCACAAAGGTTTTTTGTCAGAACTGTTCTGCAGAGTTGTACAAGGTGGTGCGTTTACGACACCCGTACCCACGCATGTACACTGAAGAGCCAAAAAAACTGGTACACCTGCCTAGTATCGTTGCCCCCCGTCCCCCCCCTTTCCGAGCACGCACAAGTGCCGCAAGACGACGTGGCATGGACTCGACTAATGTCTGAAGGTATGCAGGAGGCAATTCACACCATGAATCCTGCAGGGCAGTCCACAAATCCAATCTGCGCCAATTTGAGAAAGGGTTGCACGTCTGTCACGTTTGATGATTGTCGTCAGTCGTCGTTTGTCCCGTTCTTTCATGATCTTTTTCCGGCCGCAGCGATGTCGAAAATGTGATGTTTTACCTGATTCCCGATATTCACGGTACACTCGTGAAATGGTCGTACGCGAACATCCAAATGTTATCGCTACCTCGGAGATGCTACGTCCCATCTCTCGTGCGCCGACTATAACACCACGATAAAACTCACTTAAATCTTGATAACCTGTCATTGTAGCAGCAGTAACCGATCTAGCTGCCGACCGCATCGCGTTACTCTGATTGGCTCCACACCTATGTTATTTGCATACGCACGCCTATACAATTTTTTTGGCTCTTGAGTGTATTACCTCGAGGACCTATGCGGCGAACCCATCATTGGCGGATTTAACACCGAAGAGGTCTGGCCTACGCAGTTTCCAGACGTGTATTTGGTGGAGAGGGCGCTGAAACGATGTAATGGTCGCGTGTACGTGCGGTGGCTAGGACACTCCAACTGTGATGACTCCTGGATCGCCGAGAAAGACATTTTGGCGTAACAACCCTGCTAAAAGTTTTATTTGATGAAAACATATATTTTTTATATAATAAATTGTCACGTGTGCTGAGAAGATTGTTGTATCATTCCTATCCCTGTTATTACCCTCCCCCCTCCAACACCTGGGGGTTATGTATGCACGCATGGATGCGAGATTAATTCTCTGAATGTTTGAAGTTGGAGTAAATCTATGAAGCTTTTCATACATATATATATATATATATATATATATATATATTCTTAACTTGGTCTATGCATGTTTTTTTGTGGTGTACTAGCGAAAACATTAAAAATAAATTTTTACGGTTTGTTGTTTTACATTTGACGTGATTGACATAATAAATTTATATTCTATAATTAATGTTTCTGCGCGAAATATTCCAAGCCTTGTTAACTAACATGAAGCTGATTATGAATGGATCGNTATTCTATAATTAATGTTTCTGCGCGAAATATTCCAAGCCTTGTTAACTAACATGAAGCTGATTATGAATGGATCGTGCAGATACTTCTATACATCATATTTTCCGTGTGTGATGGCTTTAATTTTGTTTTGAAGGTGTTTGGGATGTGACGGTAGTTTTATTTTTTTGGTCTTTTTTNTCCGTGTGTGATGGCTTTAATTTTGTTTTGAAGGTGTTTGGGATGTGACGGTAGTTTTATTTTTTTGGTCTTTTTTTCCACGAATCAGTATGGTAACGGGTATAATTTTTTTCATCAGTATGTTTTTCTGTTTGTCCCCATCAGTATNTTTTTTCCACGAATCAGTATGGTAACGGGTATAATTTTTTTCATCAGTATGTTTTTCTGTTTGTCCCCATCAGTATGTTATGTCTGTTTTTCTTAAATCTATAAGGTAACGTGTATATTTTTTTGATCGGTAGGGTAACCGTTATATTATTCTCAACTGTCGAACTTGAACCCTCCTGTCAGTGTTCCCTAGTGTGTATTCTCGAATGGGCTAAATACAAATGCATGTTTCTTTTTTTTCCCCGGCATATTAAAGTTTGTATGATAAAATAAATATGCATTCGCGAATTCTTTTTAAACGTATTAAAGTTTTACATGATATATGAATAAGCAATCGATCTCTGGTGTAACTCTCAGTTTCTGTAGAGATTATGCTCAGATCAGGGGTAAGTTTACAGACAGCTTATGCACCTTGCACCAAACCTTGTTAATCACATTGCTGTAATTAGTATTTATTAATCGCCTGTTCTGTTTTCCCCTAAGAAGAAGTTCGAGCTTGGAGATGAAATATGTATTTATAGGAAGCTAATCGGTACAATTGGAAATTTGCATGTTCTTGGTCATGTAAAGCTTGTGTATAATGCATAAATGACAATAAAGTTTCTTGAACGAAATCGGTTCAGTGGTTATCATTTTGCTGTAACATAACCTCAACACCAGCGGCAGCATTGGTGCACTAGTATTAATGTGCGCTGTCGCGTTCAATATTTAGCCGTAGGAGATGACAGCTGCGCCAAATTTTTCTAAGTCTATGACCTTGAGAAAACGCTTATCTTATCTCTTGTTTAGTTTCCGCTACGACTGCTATCTTCTCGTGCCTGTTATCTATGGAATTCTCTTTATCAGTCGCATATTACGTGCAAGAGTAGCGTAACTCTCAGTCTCTGTTGAGATTAAGTTCAGATCAGAGGTAAGTATACAGACAGCTTATGCTGATATAAACAAAGTTATATATCTCGTAGCGTAAACATTATTATAATTTTTTTTTTTTTTTTTGTANTTTTTTTTTTTTTTTTTTGTATGCCAGCCAGCGTTCGAGAAGAGCTTGTAGACGTTGTTTAGCACGGTGCAGAGTCAGAAAAAATACAGTTATGTGCTGGTGTAGAAGCAAAATTATCTTCAGTAGTTGCTGCGAACACCTGCTGCAAGTCCTATGCGAGTTCTAAGGCTGTGTGAAATACGAAGTTACCTCGAACGCGAAAATAAATTTGTCGCCCATTCGAGCACTAATCACCGTGGTAGCAAGATGACGCCATTTAACCCGGAGAACCTGTACGTCTTGTAATATCAGGATGACTCTAAAATCACATATTCGTTATAGAAGTCTGGATCACTACATACCTACGAAGAACAATGTGATGGATGGGACCAGTGGGTATATTCAGTGACTCTGGGTGATTGCGAGCCTACTCAACAGTTAATAACTTGCTGTACTCCTGGGAATTGCGTGGTTCATCATATGAAACGGGATAAGACTCTTCCAGCAACCGTGGACCAGGTTCTGGAATTTGCAGCATCTTCGAGTCGAGGCAAGGTCGACCCTCCTCCTACGACACCGATATTCACGCACCTGGCTGCTTCACACAGATCTGTGTACATAGGAAAAATAATACCAGCGAGGCTTCGACTCAAACGGCCCCAACTAAACGTCGAAGGTCGTGCCGCAGGTGCCGTGTTGACACCACGATGCATAACAATTCTGGGGAACCTGCATCGAACTGTGAAGCATGCCCATGCAAACGTGTGACGTCACCTGCTGCCGCCAACATGGGTTCGTCCACGACCGACTTTAACTTGGAAGGCACTTTGAACATTCCCACTCTACTGTGTCAGATAGAACGTTAAAGACTGCTAATAATTTTTTACGAACATGTTTTGGCTCGCACATTAAATTTTATTCGATACAATTTTCTTTTATCTGAGTTATGCATTCCAATCTGACTTTCATCTTTTTTTTTTGTTATAATACTGTTCGAGTGGTTTAAAGATGTTTTTGGTGTTTTCCAGTCGGGAATTATTCTATACTTACAAATAATTTCTTTTTCTACGGGGCCGCGGTGGCTNTTGTTATAATACTGTTCGAGTGGTTTAAATATGTTTTTGGTGTTTTCCAGTCGGGAATTATTCTATACTTACAAATAATTTCTTTTTCTACGGGGCCGCGGTGGCTAAGCGAGTAGACTGCTCGTCTCTCACCAAGGCGAACCGAGTTCAATGCCCGGCCGGGTAACTCCCGTAATTCTACAAGAGGGAATCGTGCTGGAAGATGCCGCAGGTCTGGGAGGTTTTCCCGGGGATCTCTCGTTTCTCCCACCCATGCATTCGGGCGCTGCTCCATTCTCACGTCATTTCACCCTCATCGGCTGTGTGGTTGGCGCAGTGGGTAGAGAGCTCCAAGGCGAACAAGGTTCGATTCCCAGCGGGGTTGTTCCCGTATTCTCGCACGTGGGATTCGTGTCGGACGATGCCGATGGTCAGTAGATTTTCTCCGGGTTCTCCCGTTTCTCCCGCCCTTGCGTTCCGACGCCATTCCACACTCGCATCGTTTCACCCTCAACGGCCTTGTGGGCAGTTGTAAAAAAAATACGCGATCACAAAAATTTACTTTTATAAATTTATCTTCCAGCTCGCGGTTAGTTTTATTTCAATTCTCCAGTAGCTGCAGACTCGCCAGTACTGAGGCTAACACAGAAATACATTCTCTTTGTACATGTGTAGCCTGCGAGATGGTCACTCGCCGTGTGGGAGAAGCGCCTCGCTTTGGCCACCCCTGCTGCCGGCGCCGGGGAACGGGCTCATTCAACGCTCGCAAATCTCCTCTGCATGTTTACGAAGCGTGGGATTGGATGGAATTGGATGCTCATATCTCGCAGACGGGAATTCCTCAAAATAATGCTGGTACGTCAAATCGTTTACGGATTTCGCTCGATGCAACACCTACACGCCTAATAGACGCCCGCGCGGCGTAACGGTATTTTCAATCTGCGAAGGAAATACCTGCGAGTACCCGGCGCGTCTGCTGCGATATTAAAGTGCGGCGATGTGCTCTTGCCTGGAACGTGAAAAATGTCTGAGCGTATTTTGTACAAGTTACAGCCTGGCATGTCAGTTTTTTCCTTCGTGTATTACATTTTTTTTTTTTAATATTGTACCGTGAGACATAATACAATAACTAGGGGCAGTGATATCTCGCGAAAAGATTTGGAGACAAGATACAGTCCAAAGCACTGTAGGGTCGTCCAGCTTCTTTGATTGGCTAAAAAATGTTCTGGCCAGTGTTAACCGTTTGCGCACGAATCACGAAGGTTCAGTGTCGGAGTTACTTAGTCCTGAGTGGCTTGGCCAAAGACGGACACGGCACCAGCAGCCAATGGGAGTATAACAACAGCTGAGGTGTGTATATAGTATTGAAGTCTACTGTGTGCTCCGATTTTTACGCGAAAAGTCACTGGCCCTAACAATAACGGATTAATAATTTTCATACTTTTGTGGAATTTATAGGTACCGTAGTTAGTTTCCGATAGAAAAAATGCTCGGTTTTACTAGAGGAGTTTGCGGTGTGTCAAGTGCAATTAATAATTCGAGAATATAGATGGAACTTGAGTATAATAACAGAGAACTATCCAGATCCCACATACGAGTTTACAGTTGCTCATTTGGAAGCAAGTATTTTTATTTTCGGATATTTTTCTTATTCCAATGGATTTTTTCCCCCCATATTTCATTCTTCTGTAGAATATGACAACATAATCTTCATCGTCCAGGAGAACTGCGGTGAATCATAAATGTTAACATTTGTTACGTAACGAGAAAATGAATATTTTCGTTAGTCGTTTGTTGTATGGTTCGAGCAATCACCTAAACGTCATCCGTTCCTTCGCGTCAACTTCGCTCTGTTTTCGCTCTTCTTTGCAGTTCTGCAAAGTTTTTAATTATTCTCGTAAACGAGGAAATAATTCCACGTTTTAGTCAAGTTGGGCCGAGTCCAAGTTCTGTCCTGTGTGAAATTTTACTCTAACGTTATCAGTCCCGCTTTAATTTATCGTGCTCAGTTTTGGAAATAAGCCAGTATTTTTTTATGCGTGCTTTAGTTAAGTACACGCAATATTTGATCTGCAGGCTCTGTGTTTCGGCCAAAGTAACGTCAACTATTCACGACACTTGAACAGTAGGGCGGGTCACGAATCAGTTACCAACAGGAAAGATCACTCGTTTGGCACTTGGCCTCATGGCTTATACCGACCAAAAATGACATCAACTTGCGTTACGTAGGCCTACTCAGTTCTGTACGCTGCGTCCGAATGCGCTGAACGACGTAACAGCCTTATCACCGACACGAAATAAATATGCATGACCCCTTTAACGTTCACATTGATTTTTCATTTCGAGCGTTGCAAAAGAGGAACTTTGGAAGCTGTGGGAAGGGTTCCAGCAGATCTGTCGCACCAGAAGCAACCAATCATAAAATAGCTGGTGTGTCAGTAACAACCAATAGCATTGCCCAGAGAAAGGCGCTGTCCTTATTGGTGCTTCATTCTGGACTTGCGCAGCACCGACCATGGTTTCACATATTCTGCAACATGTTAGACGTGATCGAATTAACTCAGGATAGTGAGTTAAGGGGTTGGTCATAAATCACGAAATTACAATGGGGAGGGGGGAGGGGGCAGGATTGCGGTGCGTCATTCTTAAATCTAACCAGCGTACATAATAATAATAATAAAAATGGCGTGTGGGGAGTGCACCCAGGGCAAGGCGACGCCCACCTAGTGACGGTCTTTCCAGCTGGGACCCGTAGGTGACCGTCATCCCAGGGCATGACAGGAAATGAAGCCCTAGAATCGAGCGACGCTGGAATGCAAGGGCGGGGGGAAACAGGAGTACCCTGAGAAAACCCCACCGGCAAGCGGCATCGTCCAGCGCGATTCCCACATGCGAGAGTCCGGGAGTGAACCCGCCGGGGATCGAGCCCGGATCGCCGTGAGTGGGAGACGAGCGCCCTGGACACTGCGTCACCGCTGCCCCACCAGCGCAGCGTACAGAGCGCGTGCCAAGTGCACGCTCTCGGATTTCCTTTTCTACGTCGGCGAGTGTACGAAGGAGGTTTTCCAGCTGCCGAGGAGGAGGGAGCAGTATCCAAGGCTGGCGCGCATAGTATGTAGGGAATTCCAATAGTGTGTTGAGTTGTGTTGGTATGAGGAGAGGTGGAAGGTGCCCACACTGCCTCCCGGACGCCAGTTTGCAAGCAGAGGGCGCCGACCTGCCGTCGCTTCTACCACCCGGACTCTGCTACTGCCAAACTAAGGCGGAGAATCGGACGCCATCTTAAATGTTTATTTTTATTTGTTATTATTACAGACAAGAAGTGAAAGTTTCTTTACTTTTGTGTTCTTTATGGTAATACTGCTACAAAGTTATAAGTAATAAGAGCATTTGCTGTCATCTGTTTTATATTGTCTCATTTTAAAAGTCCCGCACGTCACTCTTCGTGTTATACATGTGACTGACAGTGAAAAAAACCCACAGATCAATTGGTTATTGTTTTTATGAATGTGACTGGGTGAAATTATACAACTTCCTGCCAGTACTTCAGAAAAAAATACATTATACTGACAATATTAGGAGGTGGGCTAAATTTCTGTTTAGATTTCTTTCTCTTTTAAATTGTCTGTTCGCGGTTTCTTCACACTTTTTGAATCGGACCTTTGAAAAATTACCCCTTGTATAACGTGTTTGGTTCTGTCTTATATATGCCACCTATCACAAGCGTTTTATACCGTGTTAATACGAAATTGCGTTGTCTTTTGTTAAATTAAACTTTTATTTATATTTTACCTATAAATTATAATATTTCGCGTATAATTAATATGAATAAAAACAGAGAGAAAATTAGGTTTGTTGTTAAGAAATAGCTCTCATGCAAAACAGCGGCGTGTGGTGAACTGTTGCAAGGTAAGCTGTGTTTTGCTGTGTGCTATACCTAACCGTTTGCTAGTTTACACATCAGGCCTCGCCACTCTTTTGTGAGTGGCCGCAATACATTTGGTTTCTCCCGGCTCCACTCTGGTTCCTGCTACGTGCGCCGAATGTGTGCAGCACTGTGGAAACGCCAGTTTACATCGCAACACTACACCACACGCCGCTGTTGCAAAATATCATTAAACTGAGTGCGCACGAATGCGGTGCGTTGTCCCTTTGGGGTAATTTTCTAGACTCGGGTGAGCTTTCTTTTCATGAGGTGGAGATATATATTGGAAGTAGAAATTTTAGCAGGGCTTCAGAAAATTTGGACGTAACCGTGAATTGACTACATATGGCGAATATCTATAAAACCGAAATAACACCGAAATGCTTTTTAATACACCACATAACACCGAAATATAAATTAACCCCTTACGGTACACATTAATTTTTCGTTTCAGGTGTTGCAAAAGAAGAAATTTTCAACGTGAACGGTACTTACGGGTTTCTTATAACTAGGGCCAGTGACTTTTCGCGTAAAAATCGGAGCACACATTAGACTTCAATACTATATATACACCTCAGCTGTTGTTACACCTCCATTGGCTGCTGGTGCCGTGTCCGTCTTTGACCAAGCCACTAAGGACTAAGTAACTCCGACACTGAACCTTCGTGATTCGTGCGCAAACGGTTAACACGAGCCAGAACATTTTTTAGCCAATCAAAGGAGCTGCACGACCCTACAGTGGTTTGGATTGTATCTTGTCTCGAAATCTTTTCGCGAAACATCACTGCCCCTACTTATAACAAATGACACATCGGGACCTATGGAAAGTGTTTCAGTATATTCATGACACAAGAAGTAACCAATCATAAAATAGTTGGTGTGTCGGTAACAACCAATAGCATTGGCCAGGGAAAGGCGCTGTTTATATTGGTGCCAGCTTCTAGATTTGCACGGCACCGACCATGAAACAACAACACCGAAATATTACATTTTTAAACGAAATTGAGCTAGAAATAATAACCATAAACTCGCGTCTCTAGTCGTCATGTTTGCGTTTAACACTTTGAGTGATGCCGACGTAATTTTAGGTCGCTAGGATGTAACTCAGTTGTACGGAGTTTGCCGTGACACGACTTCCGCGTTCTTTGAATAAACGGCTGAAGAAATTTTATTTCACCGGCAGTTGTCATAAGGTTCTCTGCAAATATATACTACGTCAGCAACAATCAAAGTGTAAATCACTCAAATGAGTAGGATGGATTGTATATTATTTTACGTAGAAAAAAAAAACATTTTTTTGGAGCAATTTCAACTCGGCATTATGTTATAGCGGAGAGCCAGCCAATAATGAACTTTGTTCAGTGTAATATGTGTGTTCGGTGTTGTTGTGTGAACCAATAGGGTGGTTGTAAATGGGAATACACAGGCCAACACAACTGATGGTCAAGCATTCGAGAATATAGACGACTCATTTATAGCTCGTCAGTAGTTAGAAATAGTTGTTTCGGACGCAGATTCATGGCAGGG
Organism: Clitarchus hookeri; assembly: GCA_002778355.1. Taxonomy (NCBI): domain Eukaryota; kingdom Metazoa; phylum Arthropoda; class Insecta; order Phasmatodea; family Phasmatidae; genus Clitarchus; species Clitarchus hookeri. The sequence goes on along the minus strand of NQII01001647.1, from coordinate 411,581 downwards.
ACACAGGGACACCGAACCTTACCAAGCAAAATGTAAACATTATGCGTTTGCATTCCACGCTTTTTTTCCCGTTTTGTATTACATTTATGCAATCATCTGAGTGATGTACTATGCCTTGTCAGAGAAGAAGTTCTGGTAACGAAAGTTGAATACATTCTATCTTAAGATAAAAAATATCTAACGCCATCTTAGATTTTTAATTTTTTCCAATAAGTTTTGCTTAAAATGGTGTACTGATTTTTTTTTCCTGTAAGTCTATAATGTGTAAAAAAAACTGTGCCCAAGCCTTTTTATATTGGTTATTTTCACTGCGATGATTATGTTTTTAGCTGGAATGGAAGAAGTAAAATACTGCATTTCTTGACGACGCTTCCTGTTTCCTTTACAGCCGCTATGATTATGACCAATAACGGATAGTGGAGATAATTGTGCGCAGGAAACGAAAATTCCAGTCNTTTCTTAGCGCCCGTTTCCATGCGTCTTGCGTGGAGGCAATACGCTGTTGGAAATCAGGTCGCTGTTGCGTAAATAAATAAGAAACTCAACATCGGTACGTGTTTCTCGCCTTCGAGGCAGTGTCGGCATGGATGGATAATGCTAAGTGCAGTCGGTCGCCGTGCTCGACACACGCGCGCACGTGCCGTTCCCCGCCCGGTCTGTAGAACGGGTGAGATTGGAATGGAGAAGCCACGGAATGCTGTGACAGAAGTAAGAGGAGTACGCGACAAAACGCCACAGCAAGTTGCAGTTTATCTCTCTCTCTCCTGCTCGTGCATGTCCAGGACGAGATGTGTTTGTCTTTGGTAACCACACACATTTAGCGTGTGACCGCAAAAAAGAAATGTAACGTACAGCAAATTTAATACGGGTACATTTTATTTTTGTGGTGCCTTAAAGTGGAAAAATACGGGTGGCTCTTAACGTCGAGGTCTTGAGAGCTCGTGAGGGTGAAGCGAGGTGAGAATGGAGCAGCTCCGGAATGTAAGGACAGGGTGAAATGGAGATCCCCGGGAAAATCGTCCGACCAGCGGCATTGTCCAGCACGATTCCCACGTGCGAAATTCCGGGAGCGACCCCGCCTAGGTGGGAGGCGAGTAGTCTAACCACTACACCACCGCGGCCTCTATAAATGAGTATTAATAAAATTAATGTGTTTTGAGCATGTAAGAAGCTTTACGTATCGTTTAAAAGAAAAATATCGGGAAAATACACACTGATTATGAGTTTTGTAGTTTCGATACAGTACAGAAATATGTGTGGGAAAACTTAAAGCCGTTGTACACGTGCTATGGTACTCGCAATTTCAATATGGCAATGAAACAATAATTTACATTAAAAACGAAGCGACTGAAAGTAGTGATAAGTTTCGGCATGACAATGCTTTTTTTTTTAACCTCTGGGTTTTTTTTTCTTGAGAGAATAGGAGAGAGAGAGAGAGAGAGAGAGAGAATGGCCACACTATATTTGCCAACGAATCGAACCCTTAGCTTCAATCCAATTAAGTTTCCCCTCCTTTAGCAGATCTGGTACATCTATTCTCTGTAATGATTTTTTTATAAGTTGTATGCCTTATCGTGCGTGTGTCGAAATATCCAAGAAACGATGAGCTAAAAATTCGAAGCACGAAGAGATTCCCAAACTCAAATCAATTTTTTGGGTTCAATTACAAAATACTAATTTAAAAATCCGAAGCATTATTATGAATGAGAGTTGAACAGAATATGTCGGTGAGTTCCGTTTATATGTATCTTCTACAGAATATTTGAAACCGGGATACGTTTATTTTAATGAAATAATATGTATAAGTTTAAATCTTTTGAAAACTATATATATATATAGCATACGTATGCTAAAACCGAATTAAACTGGCATACCTAAAAGTTAATATAATATATAAAACTTTTGAATGTCTCGACTAATGAAATCGAAATTATTAAGATGTCCTAGGAAATCCATGGTTCTCTAGTCAGGACTCTTCCGTTGAAAGAAAGTCAGACTAAAGCATGCCAAATGCCACCAGTTGTGCCAGTAACTATTGAAAAACAGTGCCATCGTCAGTTTAATTTTTTTGTGCTTAATTTCCGTTGAGTGTTATCTGCTAGTTTCAAAATGCCAGGGACATATTTATATTTTATCAATAAATTTCTGCCTTTTTGCAAGCAGGAAATAATAACACAGAGTAAAAATTAGAAACAAAAGTATTAAACTATTAGAATTTAGATTTTCTATAAACAAGCATTTCCAATAATACCTGTGAAATTGAAATTATGACATGAAAACGAAGAATTTGAGAATAATGGGAGAAAGCCGAGCCTTCAGCTGTCGACTGACGAAGGCAGTCTTCCCTCCTGTCCTTCGATTGGGACAAAGAAATATGCAGTGTGAGAAACCACGCCATCCTGGGGGAACCCCCCCCCCCNCCCCCGGCAGGAACTCACCCTTTGAACGCCTTCTTCCTTGTTCACTTCTTTACCCCATCCCCTCCTCCGATTTCTCTTCCGCTACGTGAATAGCGCCTTCCTAGAGCAGATAAATTACGACTTTCGAGTGAACAAGCCGGCATCCCTGCCGCCGCGAAGGTGCTGCTTTCCGAACCCAACATTTTACATTCCGATGGCACAGACCATGCCTTTTACTATTCCAAGCCGCCTCCTTCATTGGGTTCAGGCGTTAAAAAAGGTCGTTAACCAGCAGATTTTACACCGCTCACAAAAATTTTAGCTTGTTCCCCGCTTGTATCCGACGAATCAACTGGCCAGCCTATTCAGCTGTCATAAACCGCATAGAGAATGTGTGGTCCGTTCTTCAACGAGCGATGTCAAACCGTGCAAGACCACCGATGACCTGTAAGACCTTACAAACAGCCGCAATTGGGAATGGGACAATTCACCTCAGGGAATGCCTAATGAGCTTGTTTTTGGCATGCCTCGTCGGATACAAGCGTGCCTCAGGAGTTGTGGAGTTCCTACACGTTATTGACGTCTGTCAGTGCATCTGAGAAGACCGTTTTCTTTATATTGAAACTGATATGATTCCTTTGTCTACGTTGTTTTATATTGTTTATGCCTTTTGTTTGTTTCATACTGGGATGATGTCAGCGAGTATTGTCTTTGTGTCCACTTTATGTGCTAGTAGGAGCACAACTTGCAATGTAAACACTTTAATTCAATATAACATATTGATATATGTTAAACTTTTTGTAATCAGTATTTATTAACATTTTTTTTATCAGATTGGTGTCTCCGGGGACCTTTTATTTTTCTCTGCCACAATCTTTTTAAACTATAAAAAATTAACATTCCTCAACTCTGCAACATTTTCGACGTACTCAGTGTTCTTCGCGTAGATCAAAATCGGATGAATTTTAACAGGTACTGAGAACTTCGTGGTGTCGGTGTTTTAGTCTTATATTCTAATTTTTTAAAAGGAATTGATTTTTTTATTCCCGTTATGCGTTTAGGCCCTATACCACGCGAAGTTTAACTTTCGTACCATTACCAGGCTCTTGCCCACAAATTTGAAAGGTTTTTCTTGAAAATATTAGAGTTTATTTGGTACAGACTGCTTATTATTGCTACGGGAAGCTGTTTCAAGCCTGCCATGTTCGAACGCGAGATCGACAAATATTCAGTGTCTCGTCACTGACATGAGCCTTCATCCCGGGCCAGCGGCCAGCCTCACCACCGGCGGATCCCGGAAGTCCCGCCGAGCTCATATTAGAGTTCACCAAAGACCGAGGGACTATTTTGTTGGAGGGGGAGGGGNGGATCCCGGAAGTCCCGCCGAGCTCATATTAGAGTTCACCAAAGACCGAGGGACTATTTTGTTGGAGGGGGAGGGGTGACTCACCGGTGCTATGCCCCCCTGCCTTCACCCACGGCATGAAGATCGTGCTGTCAGCGCGGAAGAGCGANGGGGTGACTCACCGGTGCTATGCCCCCCTGCCTTCACCCACGGCATGAAGATCGTGCTGTCAGCGCGGAAGAGCGAAGATGGAGTAGGTGCCATGATTGAGCTGCCCAGTTTTCCGCCGCACTCGACGGGTATGTGATGGTGGGGGGAGAGGAAGGGAGGGTCTGTGTTCAATCTGCTGCTGTCAATATTGGTGCGCTGGTTCGCCAGGGCAGGAATATTGGCCGCAGCTATGCAATAGGGCAAACTTGCTTTGTCCAATCGTCGCGTCAAGGACGCCAACGCCCACAAGTCCCGTCCCCTCTCCTCTTGCACTTCCTATCAAAGAGCATTCCACACCCTCTGTTTCCCGTAGCATTTCACTATTGCACGTACAAGTTTTGAACTTGTTTCCTGTCGGGAGGGATTTTTGCGGTGCCTATGCCGGTTAACCCTCTCCCCCTTCTTATCTATAGCCTCAGCTGTAGGTACAGTCAGGGAAGGCAGTGATGGCCCTCTGCCGCTATCCACGCCTCCGTTGCACGACTTCCCTTCCGTTTAGGCGTACGGGGCTCAACCCTGAGACGCAATTACCTCCCGTCCCTACCTCGGACGTATACTTAATACTTAGCGATGGGGTATGTTAGGACAATTATTCCGCATTTAAACCCGAAAATAATGTTTCAAACAAACCAATTTTACGCTTTTAGAAATATATTTACTAACAAAATTTGCTTTTGATTTCGCAATTTACGAAACAGTTACACCTCATTACCAAAACTTGTAATTGAAACATTAGCTCATATGTGGGGAGATTTTGAATTCTGACAGTCGTAACCGAACACAAGCAAATAAATTCTTAAAACCATTATAGTGACCGGGAAGATACACACAGTAATAACAGACGGTTCCATCTACTCAATATTACTCAGGTTTCAGTGAACAAAATATTAAATATGATTAATAAATAGTCTTGTAATTGCCAGAAACGTGGTCGTGCTTCCAAGTATGACGTGCTCAGTATCAATTTAAAAATAATGTCAACAGTGTTGTCTAATACATTAACATAGCTACTTACCATTACGCAGAAAAAAATGCAATGTTATAAACATTGATGTACTTAAGTAACAGAAAAATTACTTAAATAAAAACGTTAATCCTATTTCGGCCGCAAAATTAAGCCGGAGAGACCCTCGCCATCTTGAATTTACACACATTCTTCCATAACTTAATTTCCAGATTATAAATGTAGAACTCACGCTTGTCAATCCTGCTTCTTTTTTTCCCGTTACTCGTTACACACACACACGTGTTTCTAAAACAAGGGGGAAAAACTTTGGCAGTGTATTCCTGACGAAAACATAAGACCAAAATCTAAGTAGGCCTACCACTTTTCTTATCAAGTGGTTATCAAGGGAGCTGTGCGCCCCTGAAAAATTCTCATTTAAATTGCCTCACTCTGTAGTGTGGTTTGCCTACCTGGGATGCAACACACATTCTGTTTTGAATGTTCTACAAGAATTATCTCACAAACGGTTCACCTGAAAGTGTTCCGACAAGACTAACTTTTTTTTTTTATTAATTTAGACGTGTTTATTCATAGCTTGTCTTAAAAAAAAATTGCTTAGAACGTAGTGTTACAGGGTTGATGCATCATAGGGTGCCAACAGCCATTTCCAAAAGGAAGGGGGTTTGTATTACCGACCGCGTTTTTAGAAGTGTAATATCTCCTTTATACAAAACACCATTCACCGATTTGTTGCTTAATCACAAGTGGTTTCTGGTATTTTCAAATAAACGCATTCTAAAACTTCAAATTTTGGGGTCGCATAGCTGCCTTAGTTATCACTTTAGAGGATAAGATGTGCATACATCTTCGCCGAAGTTTGTCGCCATGCTTTACACATACGTGGAATAACTAGAGGTACGTGAATTCCTAACATTCTTTCGGTGGCAGACCACAGACTTCAAGCGCGTATATTTTAGTGCTCCTTTCGTGATTGGCTCACAGTTCTTTGGAAGCTCTCTTGGCGGCTGTTCAGCCAGTAACAAATGGGAAGAGATTATGTGGCCGTATCACCTCCAACACCAAGTTGAATAAAAACGAAACCTCACGTCACGGCAGCAACCAGCGAATGAATAGCTGTGGCCCGAGTATGTATAGTCCATGCACGGTTATTTCCAACTTTTCTGAAGCCCCGCCAAAGTTCTACGTTCACGATATTCCTCCGCCTCTTGCGAACACAGCTAGGAAAATGCATCAAACGGGACAACGCGCCGTGTTCTTGCGCACTCGGGTTAGTAATATTTTGCCTAAGAACTATTTCTTACTAGGCAATTATCAACACACCTATTTTCTCACTGCTTTTATTCATATTAACTGCGAATGGAATATTAAAGTTGATAGATAAAATATAAGTGAATGTTCAGTATAACCAAAGCCAAAGATACTTCTACGTTAACACAAATATAAAACGCTTGTGATGCGCGACATATTTAAGAAACAACCAAACCCTACATACGTGGGGTGATTTTTCAAAGGTTTGAACCAAGAAGTGTGAAGAAACCGCGAATAGACTATAGCTGAATGACTGACACGTCTGGGCTGCTGCAGAAATAACTTTCGAAATTCATGTACTTATATATATAACTAATCAAACGTTCCCGCATTTTTAATTTTTTTTTTTTTTTCCCCGCTTGGGAAAATACGGATATAACTGAAACCGTAAAAACTTCTGTGACGTATCATGTTGTGATTTTTTTATGCTCGGTCATGAAGTTTGACTACAAAGATTTGTAAACAAATCCAAAATTGATGGAACCTATCCACCTTTACAAAAAGCTTCTCTTTATCACCATGACGCGTGTATGTGCTCGTGTTGTGTGGCAATCGTGTGTGGAACAAAGTCTTCTAACAAAAGACGTTCAGAAGAGAGACGGTGAGAGGTGGTAAACTCGGATCTCAGAGTGTCAGGCCATGTGTTACGCTTTGCCAGAGCCAAGGGGGTCACGTGAATTGGACACAATTGACAATCTGCCTTTGTTCTCGTCTAATACCTTCCCCGATCTCTGGGGAAACATTATCCATTCTATGGCAAATGAACANACAATCTGCCTTTGTTCTCGTCTAATACCTTCCCCGATCTCTGGGGAAACATTATCCATTCTATGGCAAATGAACACGTTAAAGTCGAAGAAAAGTTCTAAAAGTCTGCTGTCTTCCACGGCAGTTGCCCGTAAGTCGTTTTACCGGCAAGCACTAAGACCTATAATCGTATCACCTTAACCTCAGCCAGTGTTATCTCTTTGGCAATCGTTTGTCATAAAACGCGTGTATATTTTTATCTGTCGTGTAAAATGTAACTCAAGCAACAGGCTTTAGACAGACAGACATACACTAGACCTAAAGTCATTTTTCTAAACGCCGTTTATCGCAAATGTCGTTTAGCCAACAGTCGCTTCACCCAACGTCGTTTTGCCGACTTTTAGGAGAAATGACTTAGTTGTACTTACTGCTACCCGAGACGTCGTGTCTTGAACCAAGGTCACGTGTTACGTGTTTTGAAATATTAGTACGTAGACTTCCTGCGACAAAAGCGACTGGGGTATATTTAGACCGTGTCGAACTGACCATTTAGTATAATAGTATTTTAGTATTTAATAGCGTTCAATTCAGACGCCGTCGGTATCCACGTGTTCAAAGATGGTAACGATGTGGTAATTTAGTGTTTAGTAAGTTTCGCTACATATTGAAAACCTAAGTACTAAAATAGGCTTACCAAATACGTCATAATTTTAGTCGACTAATTCCGGTCACGTGACCTTTTAATAAACTAAAAGTGCTAGTTCGTACACGGCCTCATGTTAGAACGAGTCTGTTGGGAAAATAAATGTATACAAGTATACCTACTTGTCACTGACTGAACTCGTGATATTGACATTTTTGAAGATAGTTCGTGAGTGGAGAGGTTCGGGCGACTCTTAATACCGGGGGTCTTGAGAGCTGATGAGGGCGAAGTGAGGTGAGAATGGAGCAGCGCCTGAATGCCAGAGAGGGGGGCGGGAGATCTCCGAGAAAACCCACCTATCAGCGGCATCGCCCGGCAAGATATACCCATCGCCGCGCCGTCGCAGTACTTCCTGATGGTCGGATGTGAACCTGAGGCGTTCAATGTTGTTTGCTAGGGATTCCTTTGAAGAAACCATCCTGCTGTTCGTGTGGAGTGATTTCGGAGAATCTTGGGAAAACAAATTACGGATGGCTGGTACGGGAATCGAAACCCGGGTCATCCCGAACGCGAGTCCAGTGTGTTACCACTGCACCACCTCGCTCGTTTGAATTTTAATAACGTTTTAATTAAAACATTTGTTAACACTGTTACTTCTGTTAGCAGGCTGCAGTCTGTGTATGCCAACCCAGGTTGATACGCCGTTGGTGAAACCCTGGCGATAGTAATTACCCACTGCTATTTTTCTGTGTATTTAGTTTGGCCACCCGTGCATTAGGTAGTAGAGAAGGAAGGAGGTGGGGTAAAAATTCACATAGTAAAAAATTTACGTTTGCACCGGGATTCTTTTCCATGCTTAAGCGCCGAGTATTTTTTTTGGTGTAGGGCAGTGGGGGTGTGGTGAAGTGTTGCATGGTAAGCTGGTGCTTGCTCAGTGCTGTACATTCTCGGTGCACGCAGCAGGAGCCAGTAACCATCGTGCAGCCCAGGGAAACTGAATGTATTCNCTCAGTGCTGTACATTCTCGGTGCACGCAGCAGGAGCCAGTAACCATCGTGCAGCCCAGGGAAACTGAATGTATTCGACCACTCACAAGCGAGCAGCAAGGGACCCATTACACGCTGTTACGAGTTGTGGTCAGGCCCTTAGCTGAGCGGCCTGCCTGATCACACCTTCACTTATTGGTCCAGGACACGGGCCGTGATCGCTGAAGANTAGGCCCTTAGCTGAGCGGCCTGCCTGATCACACCTTCACTTATTGGTCCAGGACACGGGCCGTGATCGCTGAAGAAATTAGTTATGAAATCGCAAACCACAGAAACCCCCTCCACCGGCCAGTAAACGGGGACAACGCAGCCGATATAGGGCAGTGTAGTCCGTGGGCGGTGTCTTTTGTCGTCGGGCCATTAGAACGAGAAGACCACTGAAGNGTTCATATCAATCGTATTTATACTGAGATCATATTTTAAAAACCTTAATGTTAAATAAACCTCTATTATATAGTGTTCATTACATAACTCTTATCAATAACTTGTAACGCCCCTATATCCCCGTTACGGATAAGTGCCGACGAAAATGTCAAAATCATAACAACGCGTCCTGTGGCGTCACCTGCCGAGCCAAGTTTTATTGGTGGAAGTGTAATCTAGGAAGCAGCAGTGTACAGCACAGAGCTTACCTTGCAACAGTTCACCACGAGCCTTGGGAAGGGGGGGGGGGTGAATAGGGTGGTCTTACCTCCACTTTTCAGCCAGCAATGGCGTCATTCCCCTAGGTTGGTAAACGTGTTGGTCACTACATCAGTTGTAATAAGTATGAAAGGGAAGATTTCACAATTCAAACTGCATGCAGGCTAGACTCCACTATCATATGTGTTTTCGTGCCCCAGCTTTCTGTTCATTGGCTGTTGCCTCATTGTGTAGCCGTTAATACCTCAGACCAAGCGGCACGTGATGCAGTGCTTGTTTGCTTGCAGGTATGTTATTGACTCAGATTTCACCTGACCGTATTTAATAAACTGTGCTCCAATCGAAAACCTAACAGAGATGTACATGTGTTTGAAGCTTATCTTGCCCTAAAATGAATTCGCGAAATTTTTCAGTCCTTAATAATAAGTGTAATAGTATGAACTTATTGTAGACTGCCTGTTCCTAAAACATATGATCTTGTTCACATGTCTTTACATAAGGAAAACCAGCAATATTCCAGTGCAGATTATGTTATTTAATTATTTATTTAAAACCTTTGCCCGCGTGAAATAAGTGTTGCATACGTCCATAACCGCATGCACAAGCATGCAACGCACAGTATGAGAAAGGGAAAGGAGCATGGAAAAGGAGAGGTGTAATATTTAAATGAACATGGCTACTCCGACAGACAGTTCTGGGAACAAGAAGTCGGCGCCTATAAGCAGTTCCTTGTGAAAGGAGGGGGAAGGATTCTTCCGTACGGGGGCCGNGGTGTAATATTTAAATGAACATGGCTACTCCGACAGACAGTTCTGGGAACAAGAAGTCGGCGCCTATAAGCAGTTCCTTGTAAAGGAGGGGGAAGGATTATTCCGTACGGGGGCCGCGGTGGCCAAGCGGTTAGCCTGCTCGCCTCCAATTAAGACCAACCGGGTTCAATCCCCGGCCGGGTCACTCCCGGATTTTCGCATGTGGGAATAGTGCCGGACGAAGCCGCTGGTCGGCGGGTTTTCCCGGGGGATCTCCCGTTTCCCCCGCCGCCGTTGCATTCCGGCGCTGCTTCGTATTCACCTCTCAGTCATCATCATTGGCTCTCAAGACCTCGTTGTTAAGAGACGCCCAAATATCTTCACTCAACCATTCTCCCGTACGATATTGGGAAGGGGATGGGGCTGGTGGAGTGCAGCGGAAAGTTATCGAGAGATGTGGAGGGTGAAATGAGGTGAGGATGGAGCAGTGCCGGAATGCAACGGCGGTGGGGGGAACGGGAGATCGCCGAGAAAACCCGCCGACCAGCGGCACCGTCCGGCAAGATCCCCGCTTGCGAACATCCGGTAACGACTCCGCCGGGAATGGAGCCCGGTTCGCCTTGATGGGAGGCGAGTAGCCAAGACCGCTACATCACCGCGACCCCTTCACATCAGTGGGAATGGTCTTATAGCAGAGTTCAGCGCTAGTTATAATAACTTACTTGGATACGGCGGGCTATCGGGCGACGTTAAACAGCATCGCAACCCTGCACTGACCTCATTAGGCTGGGTCGTATTCCTAAATGTTACTCGGCTTGTGCGTATCGCTCTTGGGCTGCCCATAACCGCGCCGAGGAAAACTCCTACAGTGTCCTAAATACTGGAGAGAAGCTCAGGCCAGGCGTTGAGAGGGGAAGCAAATGTTTTAACGAAGTGATTTAGCAGAATAATGAAGAAAGAAGTACAGAATTTGTACCATTTCGAGTTTGCAGAATTTTATGTTGCTGATTTTACGTAGATTCTCAAAGTGGGAACTTGAAACGTGTTTCATGGATATTAACAGGAAATCTAAATTTCCTTGACAACTTTATGGTTATGCCCTAGCAGCGTAAATAAAAAAAACAGCTTCAACAGTGGTAACAAAGTTCTTCCTTCGGCAGCATTAATTATACTAATTTAAGATTAAATTATTATTATTGAATTACAGTTTATTAAAATGATGATGCTTCAGGAATGGTTCTCAAACTATTTACGTTTTTTTTAAGAAAATTTTAAACGTGTGCGTAGTACATTGATCTAAGTAAATAACACCTTGAAAACGTCACGTGCATTAGGAAGACAATTTTGGGATACTCCAACATAGCTAAGCAATGGCATCTGAAAATCTCAAAATATTCGGGTGAGAAACCTATGAGAGTATTCGCGAAACCAGCATTGAAACTTGCCACAGACTTAATACATACAATGATTGGGTCACCGATAAAAGTACAAAAGGTGCACTACATAATACTCAATAATAGGGAGCCGCGGTGGCGTAGTGGTGAGACTACTCGCCTCCCACGTAGGCGAACCGGGTTCGATTTCCCGGATTTTCGCGTAAAATCTTGCCGGACGATGCCGCTGGTCAGCGGGTTTTCTCGGGGATCTACCGTTTCTCCTGCTTTTGCATTCCGACACTTTTCTCTACTCACCTCACTTTGCCCTCATCAACTCTCAAGATCTTGATGTTAAGATCTGTCCAAGTCTCTCCAATACACTTGTTCGTGTGCTTTTCTTTGCTACGCAGGAAGCTTTGAACGAAAATTAAAAACGAGGTTTGAAAGGGATGCGTTAGGTTAGAAAAAAAAAAAAACAAATTTGGGTTAAAAACGCAACATTTTCATTTTCATTCCAAATAACTATTACAAATGTCAAGGGGCGCCTATTTTTCGCGAAAAGATTTCAAGACAAGTCGTGTTCCAATTCACTTTAGTTCAGAGCCACGTTCGTGACTGTATCATTTGAATTGTCACGCGTATTTGTGTCTGCCCGCGAATAACGGACGGTTAGTATCGGAAAAACGTTATTCTGATTGGTTGACTTATGTAACATACTGTATTCACACAAAGACAAGCGGCCAATAGCCAAATAAAGTCTGAAAGTGTGCACATAAGATATTGAAGTCTAGCCTCCGCGTAACTCTTTTCGCG
>NQII01001647.1:345515-378382 GCA_002778355.1 Clitarchus hookeri | reverse complement strand
TGCATTGACTATCTCCCAGGGCCGGAGTTGTGGCTCGGAGCGGGCGGAATGGTTTAGTACGAGAGCTGTGTTATAAATGGCCAGTTAATCTCGGCATTGTGATATTCGCGGCTAGTCACCCTGCCGTGAGGGGTGGTAGTAGGGCGAGCGGTAACTGGGTCGAAGTGTCGTCGTTACTCGGGGGCGTGTTAAGCGATGGCGGGAAGGGGCGTTCACCCTGTGATTACCAGCGCCGCGCGCGCAGGTAGGCGAAGCTGCTTTTACACGACGCAAAAATGGATTTCGTACGAGCCCTCGCATGAGTGACGAAGAGATTTCGGCGGCTCATCGAGGTTTTGAGAGCCGATGAGAGTGAAGCGAGGTGAGTACGGAGCAGCGCCGGAATGCAAGGACGGGTGAAACAGGAGAACCCCGAGAAGACCCGCCAACCAACGGCATCGTCCGGCACAATTCCCACATGCGAAAATTTGGGGTGTGACCCCACCGGGAATCAAACCCGGTTCGCTTGGGGGGGGGGGCGTAGTCTAACCACTACACCGCCGCGTCCCCCTGCCTCGCATGAGAAATGTTATCCAATAATATCAGGAATATCAGCAAAATACCTCCTTGCATGAGAAAAGATGATGGCCACAGAAAGTCTTAAGTAGACATAATTTTATTAGTTAAATATAATGAACACGCGCTGTTTTAAAGTAGTATATATGAACTACAACACTCTCACAACACTATCTGAACGCGATTCCATACAAAATTGTCACGAGTTTCGCAATATATGTGTTTTTGCTCCATTTCTCTTCGCCCAGCCATATTTTCAGCTATTCGCTTACAGGGTTACCTGACCATAGACTGTTCACTGTAAAGTGAGCACTTTTGAGGCATTAGTTACTTTTTTTCCCGTCAACCATTTTTTTGTCCTTCCGCCAATTTTTTAAATAAATATCGCCATGTAAGTAATAAACAGAGTGTATATATTTCACCGGACTCGGAAGTTAACTTCTAAGCCTAAAATAAAATATGTCTATCGACCAACGAGGCCCTCCAAATGAGAGGGCTTTAAAAATTGCTCACATTACCGCGAATAGCCTATAGCGTGTGACTCGACGTGGTGTGGGCACGGAGGGTGGTCGTCGTCGCAGCTACCCTCGCCGCTCGATGGGGGTTCCCCCCCTCCCCCTCGGCTCCCGCAGGCGCCATTAGCAGGGAACAGGGCCGTCGCGACGCCTGCCCGCTCTGCAGCTCCGTCGTCGCTGCTCCTCTGTCACTGCGCAGGGGAGTTCATCTCCATTTAATAAAGAGTCTCCCACGTACCTGAAGCTGCTCCGAGTATGGAAACGAGGGATCGATAACGCCGTCATCGATACCCGCGTTCCCATCGCCGCGGCGCGGCGCGGCGCGCATCTGCATGCAAGCTTCTGACGTGGCGCGCAGAGTTCCCATTGCACCGCTGGCGACTACGCCACTTCAAGCTGCGACCCCGTCATTTTATTTCTACAAAGTATGTAAGGCTTGTAGTGTTATCGTCGTGCTGCGTGTACCTATGGGACTTTCAGCGGTGACCATATAATTTTATTAGTGTGAAGTCTTTAGGAAGGTTCAAGGCAGGCCCCTATAGTAGTTTTGTATGTATCTGATGCGTGCATTTTGAGCTACAGCGCCTTGGAAAGGCCGTTTTTTAGCGGTTTTGGAGTACTCTGAATTGATGTTTCTAACGTACGTGATATTTTGAAAGTACTTAACAGCTCTCGTCTGAAGTGTGTGTTCTTTTCGTAGATCAGCTCGTTGGACGCACGCTTAATAGTTTCGTTGAAAAACGTGTATTTCAAACACACTGCAACGCAGTGCAAGCGCCAGGTATACGGGAGCCTTAAGTAAACGTCTGTATACTAGTTTCGTATGGTTCCGATCAATACACTTTGCGACGAGGCAGTGTGAGATGGCAGTTTTTTTTTTTTGCTATGTTGGAGAGCTCGAAGTGAGTGAGTGAGTAAAGGGATTTGGGCGGTTCTTAACATCGAGGTCTTGAGCGCCGGNCCCGAGAAAACCCGCCGACCAGTGGCATCGTCCGACAGATTCCCACATGCGAAAATCCGGGAGCACCCCGGATTCCCACATGCGAAAATCCGGGAGCGACCCCGCCGGGAATCCAGCCTGGTTCGCGTATGTGGAAGGCGAGTAGTCTGACCACTACACCACCGCGGCACCGATCACGTATCCGAAAAACCAAACAGCTTGGAGTGGGCTTCAACTGTGTGAATTTTACACTGAAAGATATTCTGTGGTGGCCACGTGTTTTTTTTTTTGTGGCAAGAACATTTATGCAACATAAATCGTACTTTCCTTACATTTGGTAGAGTGTGTGTCAAGTTTAGTGAGTTCTACATATTGCACATTGCTCCACTTTTCTACCTTAAAACCTCTAAGGCAGAAGATCGACGTGAGCCGCTAAGCATAGGCCTTGTCACTTCAGGGTTATTTCAGTTATTTTTATATTTCCGTAGAAACACTTAGTTGATGAGATGAAGAAACATGCAACGTTCTATCTTGCTGCAAAATTCCACAATTGTGGCATGTATTGGCTACAAAAAAAAATTGGTGTTATCTACAAAAAATTCTATAGGGTCAATACCAACAAAACACTTTGTGGCCGCCACAAAGTACTTTCGTCAGTGTACGACTGACGCCAAGCCAAACTTGATTCATCGAACAAGTTGGCGTAAGCCACAGCTGCGCTGTAAACAGTAAACATTTTGTCGCCGGAAGACGACGTGGTATTTCTTATCGCCCGCTCCAGCAGAAAGAGACAGCGAAGACTGATCATTTTTCCCGGAGTCTAGACTATCATGCCGTGGCGATAAAACCTGACGTAAGTGCGTATTTTCAAGAAAAATATAACTTCATTGTGTCGTTTTGTTGTGGGAAGGTTTTCTTTATAAAGAAATATGTAGGACAGTATCTTGACGCACGCGATGGGGGATAAAAAAAAACGATGTTTCCTGTTTTCGATCACATATGCTGACAAGTGCAGATATCTTTAGAACGCGTTGAGTTGTTCTCATTTTCCATTGCAGCGTGCGTCAAGATCTTGTGCAGGGGGGAGGGGGGATACGGCAAATCGTAATGATAACTTCACCACGAAGTATATACTATTCACGGTAAAGTGAGCACTTTTTGAACCCCCTCTCATTTGTAATAATAGTCAATAGATATATTTTATCGTAGCTTTAGACGTTAACTTTCGAGTCCGGTGAAATATATACACTGTGTTGATTACTTACATGGCAATATTTATTTTAAAATATTCTGGAAGGGTAGAAGATGGCTGATAGGAAAAAAAAGTAACCAGGGCCTCAAAAGTGCTCACTTTACCTCGAACGGCCTATACTTGAAAATACAGAGGTGTTGAACAGACGTTTATGCTGCGAACTCCAGCCGCACGCGTCAGCAAAATGGCGTCACTAGCCAGCAAAATGATGTGACGCCGTTCGCCAATCAGCGCCAGGTAACCCACTCGCCAACTGGAAGCCTAGCCAATAGGGAACCTTCCGCAGCACGCAGTATCCAATCAGACTCGAGGCCCGTTCCCGGAGCCTCGCGCAGCCAATCAGATGACGGATACGCCCACATCAAAGGAACCGCCACGACGTCCCGTCTCTGTGTACCTGTCTACTCTGTGATATTTGCGCTCGGAGAGCGAGGAGGCGGGGAACAATACTGGTTTACAGTTTGTCCCCCAAGTCTAAGTCCAGTCCCTCACTCAAGCGCACTGGGCCGTGTTTGTGTTAAGGGTGTGCCGCCATGCTTAATTTCTCGTGAAAGAAGGACTCGCGCAGTACACGTTAGGTATGCGCGATTAAAATCACTAGGTTTTCCAATTAGATTCTGTTCGGCCAGCATGGCGAATTTCAAAAACGCAAGTTCCCGGTGTTACCCTGCGATGCGAAAGAGCCGATTTAGCTTTTTGTTTGTGGGATATTTACGTACAGTAGAAAGAAGTGCTTCTGGTACAACCTTTTAATAGGTATCGGCCACCAGGAGGGGAGGTTTGGTGAGGCCAGCGCCGGTTCCACCGGGAACTTGTTTATCTACTCTGTGACTTAACCTCCTGTTTGTTCTGTTTGCTTCTTGAACCTTCCCTCCCCCTATTCTTCAAACCCACTACAGCCCTTCTTCGGCAAGTTTCATGTCCGATGTGGCTGAGACGTATCATACACCGAGAGAAAGGCGTGTTTCAACCAAAAACAAAATACTTGATGTAAGCGGCCGTGGTGGTGTGGTGATCGTACTACTCGCCTCCAACGTAGGCGAACCGGGTTCAATTCCTGGTGGGACCACTCCCGGATTTTCGCACGTGGGAATGATGCTGGACGATGCTGGTCGGTGGGTTATTCCGGGGGTCTGCCGTTTCCTCCCGCCCGTGTAATAACGGCACTGCTCCATATACACACCTCACCTCACCCTCTTCGGCTCTCAAGACCTCGCTGTAGGAGCCGCACAAATCTCTTCGCTACTTGTTTGTATATGGGCAATGAAATATTTTGTTGTTGAAACCAAATTATTCTGTTGTTCTTATCTGGTTGCTCCAGACAAAGATTTAGTTGGTGCAACTAAAGATATGTTTGGATCTGTGTACATTAAACAGTTTTGAATAATATTAAAAAAAACTGGATACTCGATCGAGATTCTAGCTTAGATTTTTCGCGGCCGACCGCTACTTCTTAGCAACGCCAGCTGACGTAACTACTCATGAAATAGGCACGTTTTTCCAATATACATTTCGAATACTGGTCAACGTGTGCAAATCAGTATTTCAAGTTTTACAGCTTTACTTTTTAATTTACTGTTGAAATTGTTTTATTAGGATGTTTATGCCATTATTAANTTCAAGTTTTACAGCTTTACTTTTTAATTTACTGTTGAAATTGTTTTATTAGGATGTTTATGCCATTATTAAGCATAAATAAATGTGTGCCGAAGCACTAATAATATAGGAAGAAATTTCAGTTGATATATATATATATATATATATATATATATATATATATATATTTGTCAATTAAATATACATAATGACAAAGCAGCACCCTAGATTTTCTAACAAGCAACTTGGCAATTAAAAGACCAAAGATCACCATAGTAATTTCATTCCGGATCCACACAAAACATTTTAATAAAACTTGACAAGAATGTAATGAATTTAATAAATTTCTCTGTTGGTTATAAAATATGTAAAACCAATGTAATTTGCTGATTACTAAACGATTAACGATTATTTAAGACAATTATAATTTGTGTGTTACAATGAAAGCATTTCATTTGACTAGACTGTGATAAAAAGCAATTCAAAAAGGAGGGCAGCTTTGTGAGCCCAGTAAAGCTTCCTCTTTATAAAACGAACACTTTAAAATATTGAATTAAAAATGCTACATAAAATATGAAGTTCGGCGGAGGCAGTCAAATGAGGGGCCAAGCAAATAAATACAGTTGATTCACCCATATAATGTATTGGCAGAATATTTCATTCGGCCTAACACAGAGGTCCTGTTTATTCAAGCGTGTGTTTTTAAAATGTACGAAATTAATTTTGTTGCTTTTCAGTTTTTTTTTACTCAACCAAATATTTTGTTATGGCAACTAAATATAGTTTTGCCCTATGCAAACAAGTATTTGGTTCACTGAATCAATCGTTTCTCTCAGTGTACCATGTGGTTCCGAGTAATAATTCCGCTTTCTGAGTAATTATTCTGAAATTTACCACACCAACATGTAAGTTTGGTAATCTACGAATACTATTTATTCTCCCATGCCTTTTGTTGAAAAATGTAACCTCTTTGGAATGAACCTCTTTGTGTTTATACTATGTGTATACAAATTATTGATATTGTTTGGAGTGAATGAATATTAATTAGCTATTTTATGATGTGTAATATTTCATAAAATTATTCTGAAGATCATGATAATCTGTTTTATTTAAACGCAACACGTTTAAGTTGGTTCTCCGACTTTACTTTTTAGAAAAAGGTTAAGGGTATCGTTAAATAAAAAAAATCATGTAATAATCGTTTTATAAACGTGTCTAACTTGCAGAGTGATGTATACTATAAACGTCCTCTATTGTGTAGGTTAAAAACTTCCATACTTTTTTAGAAATTTCACTAAAATAAATAACAATACTGGTAAATACTGGGTGAGCTAGTGTCCTTCGCTATAAATCTTAATCAGCGATATAAATCAGAATTATTTTACTGAATCTTTAATTAACGGACTGTCGTATACTTGTGAATCAGTGGAATGCACTTAGGTTTTACTGCGTGAGGCGAGTGCAGCTCACTAGTAAATCAGTATATTAAGCAGTGATTTCTACTAATTACTAGTTAATTGCACTGGCCACTGATCGTTTTAGGTTCAGTTTGAGTTTACTGATTCAACTGGAGCAGTTTCAACAGATCTGCAGTCAAATTGTCTGATTTTGAGCACTTTTGGCTATTTTGATTTAGAGGCGCCAGAAGCAAGTTTACAGCGGCAGCCTGTGTATTATTTGACCGCACTCTAAGAATACTTGCTTCGCCACAACACAAATTTTGTTGCCGCAAAGGAAATGTTTGTTTAAAGCATATAGTAATGGCAACAAAAACATTGCGTTACCATTACTACAGTCTAGCACTAATCTTTAAGTTAAAGATAGATGCAGTTTTAATAAGGCAAGTTTTATGTTGCAGCAAAGATACTTGCTTGCATTAACGTAAAGAAAACGTTTTCTTTGCTGTTAGACAAACGGCTTAGTTTTCTTTACATTGAAGAAAAGTGCGTGTTTGCTAACGAGCAAAATTCACCTTGTATAAAAAGGTATTTTTTTTGTACTTAAAATAATGTTTTGTCGTGGTAAAACAAAATAGCATTGTTCAAACATATTTGCAGCAATCCCAAAAAAAAAAAATGCCTTAATTCACACAAATTTTTAGTAATGCAAAGAAGTTAATTTATATGTTTTAAAGATGATGTTTTCTTACGATAAAGCAACAGTACCTTAATGAAACCACGTTTAGGGCGTTTGCTTTGTACACATAAGACGTACGAAATGGTGCGTCAGAAATACTTAGGGAGACTACAGGACCCCAACGATTTCTTGTTTCCACTTAACTAGCTCATGAATAAATTTGAACCATACCTATGGCGTTGTAAACTCTACAAATGGCAAAAAAGATACAAGATGAGGATACAAAAGTAGATATTTAAGCAGGGCTTTTCAAAAGTGCTCAATTAACCAAGGCCAGACTATATAACTAAAAAAAAAAAAAATTGTTTTGAGATGTGACGCTGTTGTTCTGAGGTGTCGAAGTATGGATTTATGGGGAACGCACGCGGTATTTCGCATGACCGTCGGGTATTGACCCACGGCCANCCACAAACGCGCGCTTTTTTTTTGTACGAGCGCAGAAATACACGCGGAATACGCGAGCGTTACTCTGGAAAAAGAAATTTTTTTTACTCCGCGTTTGTTCGGTGCCCTGCCCCGAAAAATAACAGGATGCAGCTGAAACTATACGCGGGTTTGCACTCGCATTCGTTCTGGGTGTGTATGTTTTATGAACTGAGTTTTTATTTTTCCTCCTCGCTTCTCGTCTCGTGGGTGTTGGCGGGGGAACAAAAAAGTCCGACCGCAAAATTGAGATATTCGGGTTAAAAAAAAAAAAAAAACATTGTAAAGTGAGAAGAAATACCTTTAGGATCGCCGATTTATTTGGAATTTGACACGAGTCTTCAAACTGTGGTTTATGTTTACTGAACTTACACACAGTGCATCAATATCGAAGGCTGTTCACGGTAAACTGAACACTTTTGAAAGCCCTGCTTATGATTTACGTTACTGATAATACTGTATCCTTCCACCGAATGTAAATTTAACATTGTCGTGGGACTGATCACTTTGTTCATGTGCCATCTAGGTGAAATCGCAGAATTTTTAGACATGTAAAATGTTTTATTTATATGCAAAATTCTTATTATATATTAGAATAAAACAAGAAACACTACCCTCACTGGAGACAAATTTAAACATTACCCTCGTAACGCAACGGCCAGTCGTAGGACTATTTTCAATCCTTCGCCGCCAACTTAACTAAGAGTCCGCATGCCAATGTGCACTGTAAAGTATATACAGTTAAGTGCAGTGATTTTTTTCAAAGGTTGATTTCAAAAGTGCTCACTTTATCGTGAAAATCTCATAATTAATTTATTCTGCAATTAAGTGATACAAAAAAAAGTTTCGCTGCCCAGAAAAAAAANTATCGTGAAAATCTCATAATTAATTTATTCTGCAATTAAGTGATACAAAAAAAAGTTTCGCTGCCCAGAAAAAAAAACCTATTCCATCACGCCATGTGGCAGGGATATTACTGGAGATTAGAATAACTAGATTCGGCAGATGTAGCATGGCTGCCTCGCTTTCTGGATGATCGTGAGTTCAATAGTGACCACTTTCATGTGTGGTTGTTTTCCATTGATATTTAAATCCACAGTGCACGCTGTTATGATTTTGATATTTTGTTGACAATTACAATTATCCTTAAGGGAGATATAGGGGCGTAACAAGTTATTGATAAGTGTTATGTAATGAACACTATATAAAAGAGGTTTATTTAACATTAAGACTGTACAATATTATCTCAGTATAAATATGATTGAATATTATCGGGGGGAGGGAGCTATACAAATATACTGAAATATTAAATGATACTATTTTATAAAGATTTAACCAGCCACGTTCTGATTAAAGCCTAATTGGAGAGTCCCCACCTTGTTCATGATTCCGGAGGCTGATTAAGATGGCGCAAGTCGACGGCCGGACACACCCAACTTCAGTGGTCTTCTCGTTCCAATGGATTGATGACAAAAGACACCGCCCACGGACTACACTGTCCTATATCGGCTGCGTTGTACCCGTTTACTGGCCGGTGGAGGGGTTTCTGTGGTTTGCGATTCCATAACTATTTTCAGCGATCACGGCCCGTGTCCCGGATAAATAAGTGAAGGTGTGATCAGGCAGGCCGCTCAGCTAAGGGCCTGACCACAACTCGTAACAACGCGAATGTGCGGAGCTGCAGTTACTTGAGATCTTTTAAGAGCTGCCTAGATTTTGAGGATATTTTACGCTTTCGTGAATGATAAATACAATTATCTAAATAAACCACTTTTTGCTTTTATGCTGTTAAATATATTAAAAAAAAGAATAGTGAAATATGGTTAAGTATCTGCGCTGCAAAGTGTTTAAAACTCTGTTTTTTTTTACCTAATAAAAGACTGCATATCCCATGACGAGGACGAAATAGTACTTTAAAGTTACCACGCCCGCTGTAATTAGTATTTCGAAGCCCTCCGATATAGTTAANATAAACCACTTTTTGCTTTTATGCTTTTAAATATATTAAAAAAAAGAATAGTGAAATATGGTTAAGTATCTGCGCTGCAAAGTGTTTAAAACTCTGTTTTTTTTTTTTTACCTAAGAAAAGACTGCATATCCCTTGACGAGGACGAAATAGTACTTTAAAGTTACCACGCCCGCTGTAATTAGTATTTCGAAGCCCTCCGATATAGTTAAAACCGGCTTTTTCAGACTGCCGTTTCTTAAAACATACCAGTCAGACACGAGCCAAACTACAATAGGAACCCGTATTCAACTTTGCTATAGACTTTCCACCATAAAAATTATAGGGTCACCTTAAAGTCCCGTAGGTACACGTAGCACGACGAGAACACGGCGCGCCAATTCAGAGCCTTGCGCTTAGCGGCGATGCCGCATCTGGAATGCGTGGCAGTATCGGCCTTATCGCTCTCGCGCTTCTCGGCCTCAAAACGTGGCAGACATTTTTAAGCAGGCGGGCTCCCCGAGGGAAAGGATAAAATTACAAAGTGACGTTTGTATTAGTTTTAACAAGGTGCCTGAATATCGCGTGTAACAATATCCTACGGTCACANTTCTCGTATCGGCGATGCCGCATCTGGAATGCGTGGCAGTATCGGCCTTATCGCTCTCGCGCTTCTCGGCCTCAAAACGTGGCAGACATTTTTAAGCAGGCGGGCTCCCCGAGGGAAAGGATAAAATTACAAAGTGACGTTTGTATTAGTTTTAACAAGGTGCCTGAATATCGCGTGTAACAATATCCTACGGTCACATATCTAATTTGCGAGAAATTGTATCGCAGTCTCGGTATAGTACATTCATTCACGATTACTTCCAGATTTTCTGAAGCCCTGCTGAAGTTCTACGTTCGTGTTGTTCCTCATCTTCATGCAAAAAAAGCTTAACCGAGTTAATGTTACTTCTACTACAGCTGGGAAGATCAATGTTAAAAGTTCGGCAACCAAAATTGTTCGTCACTAGGTAAGCGCTAGTGTCGACAGTGTACCAGATTTTCTCTGTTTTCTGCGTTTTTAAAAACAGTATAATTCCATTAATCATAAATCAAATATTAAATAACTTCGTAACGAAGTAAAATATTTCTCTTTTATTATTCACGTAGCTTAAAATTATAATTAAAAGTTACCTTTTGTAACACTGCGCACCTGGTGTCGGAAATTTTCCCTATTCCAAACTTCCCCATAACAAATCGCGTTTAGTTTCTAACCTGAGTAGAATAAACATTGACCGAGTCTAGAAAATTACGCCAAAGTGACTACGCACAGCATTCTTGCACTCTCAGTGTAATGAAATTTCTCATAAGAACTTTTTCGTGCTAGGCATTACAACATTCCTATGTTCTCCTTGTTTTATTAATGTTAATTATAAATGAAATATTATAATTTATAGACAAAATATTAGCGAATGTTCAATTAATTACAAAATAATGTACGTATATGTTAACACAAGTATAAAACGCTTTTGATGCGTGACATATCTAGGAAACCACCAAGCACGTCATTCACGCGGTGATTTTTCAAAGGTTTGATTCAAAAAGTGTGAAGAAACTGCGAACAGGCTATAGAGCCCGTCGCATTGCTTCCTTATGGACAGACGTGACATTGAGACGTTAAATTTTTTTTTTTTTTTACTAAGAAGACCTCGTAACGGTGTACGACCCCCGAANTGTGATACATAGCATATCTAGGAAACCACCAAGCACGTCATTCACGCGGTGATTTTTCAAAGGTTTGATTCAAAAAGTGTGAAGAAACTGCGAACAGGCTATAGAGCCCGTCGCATTGCTTCGTTATGTACAGACGTGACATTGAGACGTTAAATTTTTTTTTTTTTTTACTAAGAAGACCTCGTAACGGTGTACGACCCCCGAAAATTAATAATTTTATTTTTTACCTAACATTGTTCAACTTNAAAATTAATAATTTTATTTTTTACCAAACATTGTTCAACTTTTACACGTTACATGTGATGACATTTTCCTAGAATAAATTTTTTTTACACTTTATATGTTTTCAATAATTATTAATAACCCTCCCAGCTTGCAATGCAAGAGCATGGCGTTTAACATGCCCTCTATCCGTTGCGTCACTACGGCGCCCCGCCGCAATGGAATGCGAGAGCGTGAACTTTATATCGCATTTGGGAAGACTCTGAGATAACCCTCCCAGTTTGTAATGCAAGAGCGTGGCGTTTAACATGCCCTCTATCCGTTGCGTCACTGCGGCGCCCCGCCGTAATGGAATACGAGAGCGTGAAGTTTATATCACATTTGGGAAGACTCTGAGATAACCCTCCCAGCTTGGAATGGAAGAGCGTGAACTATGTTAGGTGTAGACTATGAGAAAATCCCTCATGAATCCTTAATCCTCATTGCCCAAAAATGAGTCATTTAGCCACATTGTAGAGTCAATAAAATTTTTTTTATAAAAATAAAATTTTTAAATTTGGGAAATTTTTAGGGGAAAAGGGAAATTTTTAGGTTTTTTGGGGGAAAACTTAATATTTCTATGGGAAAACGGGAAAAAACACGTTAAATAATGGCGTTTACTTACCAAGGCTCGGTGGCTCCCGGCTCCCTGTCACGAACCTGTGTTTGAATACCCCAATTCTAGCTACTAAGATGAAATAAATAATCACAATAAAGATGCTCACCTCCAACCCAATTTCCAGAGCCTCTTTCCACTTCTACATATTTACCAGCAAAAGAAAAAAAAATGTATTAAATTGTCTGTGTGTATGAATTCCATAAAATACCTCATTAAATTTATTAAGGACTTAAGTAATACACTCACTCTCTCACTGCAATCAGTCAGTTGCAGAAAAAATTAAAGATACATATGCCATATACCTTGTAACCACATGTATTTGGCGAATCATTGTCGTAAGAAATATAAAGTGAAATTATTTAGCACATGCGTAAAACACTGCGCTAGATGTATTTTAATTTCAAACTTTCTCATTTACTATAAAAATTAAAAAAAAACAGTTTCTGCAAATGCGCATTTTGCATTGTGCAGTTTCTGCTGCATCAGAAAATGTAATATTTTCTGAAACGAAGTTGGCTGTAAATATAACATCGCTGTCCCGCGTAATGTCAACAGCAGACAACAAACGGACGCGGCTTCTACGTGTCAGAACGGCTGAGGCGGAGGGATACATTAGCCTAACAACAACACCGCCACTACTTTCTTAGACCTGTCGAATAACGGCCTTCGTACATGAAACAGGATATGATAATATCTTTCACATAAACTATTTCTTACTATGCGTTGCCAACACACATATTTTCCCCTCTGGTTTTAATCGCAGCCTATTAATAATAAGTTAAATATGATACGTTATAGATAGAACATAAGAAAAAGTTCCATAAAACTGAAAACAAGGTATTTTTTGTGTTACCGCAAGTATAAAACGCGTGTGACACGTTGTACACTTAGGAAAGAACCAAACCGGTATTCGTAGGGTGATTTTTCTAAGGTTTTATTCGAAAAATGTGAAGAGATTAAACGAGCCGCCCAAAACCACCNACACCTCCCTCTCCTAATCCAAGCGCCCTCCCCGTGTTGCTGCTTCCGGAGCGAGGCGGCAACAGGCCGCCGGCGGAGATCGATTACACCGTGTGAAGGGTTGCGTTTACTTTGCAACTGCCCCTCCGCTGCGGGGCGCTGTCGGAACTTAGGCCTGGAGCGACGAAGTTCCAGCAGAGTCGAGTCCCTAGTCTCCAGGTTAACCCCTACTTGTCAGCCGGGTATTAATTGCAAGCATTCGCGTGTATATTGTAATATACAAGGACTATGGAATATTTGTAGAAACTATTTTTTTTTTTCAGGACGGAAATAAAAGTCGATATATTGTTGCCAATTCAGGAATTGGGGTTATTGAAAAACACAAATATGGTAGTTGAAAAGCGCCAAAATCAGATAAACTCGCTGTTAAGTAGCACCCTATTTACGATGTTTATTCTTCTGTATAAGGAAGTCTTTAAGTATGCTGACAACGCTATATCGTTCTTGAGCAGATTGCTGTGTTAAGATCCTGCAGAGCGACGCTGCACGCGGAGCTTGCTTACGCTACTTTCCATCGCCGTCGTGACGCTTCCTTACGGCCGGACGGACGTGACCTTGTGGGCGTAATATCAGTGTTTGCACGCATAAATGTAGCTCAGTGAATAAATACTCCAGGAATACGACGTTGTTGCACGAAGGAAAGTAAAAACAACAATCTACAGCCACCAACTTTTTTTTTTTTACTTTTATCCTTTTAAGCATATTCAAGGAGAGAAAATAAATACGAAATTGGTAGAAGATAACATTTGTAGAGTTTTGTTGAGCAGTACAAAGTGACATCTGCAGTTTAACCTATTGATTCGCATCGCGTGTAATAACCTCCTACTGTTACATACCTGATAAGCAAGAAACTCAGCTTCCTGGGGGAGGTACATCGCAGATCGCATTATCGGGTAGGCCCATCACAATGCCTCCTTATGACTATGGTCCATTCGCGGGTTACTTCCAACTTTTACGAAACCCTGCTCAAGTCCCACTTCCAGGATATTCTTCCGCCTCACGCGAACTAAGGTTTACCAAGTCTAGGGAGTTACGCCGAAGGGACAACGCACCGCATTCGCGCGCACTCAGTTTAATAACATTTTGCATTGTACCTGTTTATTACTAGGCATTACGAACATAACTATTTTCTTCCTATTTTTATTCATGTTAATTATTAACGAACTATTGTAATTCATGGGTACAATAAACATGAAAATTCAAGTTAACCTAAAATAGGGTACGTTGATGTTAACACAAGAATGCAACGCCAGTGATGCTTGGCGTTCAGGAAAGAACTGAACACGTCACGCATGGGGTGATTGTTGAAAGGTTTGAATCCAAAAGTGTGAAGAAACCGTGAATATACTGTATACGTGATGTATGTATTATTCTTGTAGCGTTTCGCCTGTAACTACTTTGCGCGCTCGAGACTTCGCAAAGCGTGAGCTGTAAAGGCGACTCTTGGTCGCTCACCACCTGCTTTATCGCCTCTACGCGCAAGACACTCGACTACCGTGGTGGAGTCTTTCCGTCGGCGGCGTCTCGTCTGAACGTGACCTTGAGTGGTGGCCCTTGTATTTTTATGGCGCGCCAATAAAGATAAACCTACCACGCGTCTCTGAAGACAACTCTGAAGCTTCTTCATACAAAAATTAACCGTCCGAATCCTGATTCTGAAAGTACCGGCATTTAGCCGGTTTCGCGTCCAAAAAAAAAAAAATTCTTGGAGTGAAAATGTGAACTTGAAACTTGTTTTTGGGGACTAAACGTTTCCCAAGTGGTTTTCGTGTGAGACACCATTACAAAATAGTCAACGGGTTTTGGTTTACGATTTTTCTACTAAACCTCTGGGGGACTGCGGTGGTGTAGTGGTTAGACTAGTTGCTTTACACCAAGTCGAACCGGCTTCGATTCCCGGCGGGGTCGCCCCCGGATCTTCGCAGAGGGAATAAATTAAAACAAAAGACAATAATAGGATAGTCAAATTCTTTACTGTAAAATATTTGTTTTGCTTTTCGTTTACTGAATGTGAAATGAACTATGTAAATATAATACGTATATGATTATACATTTTGTATTGTGAACATATTTCATGCTCTTAATATGTTTGGTTATATTAAAATAAATATTCATTAGAAAAATTGTCAAAATTATCATATATACTTAGCAACCTAATGGAACACATTTGTCCCACCGAAAGGCGCTAATGGGACATATGTGGCCCAGACTTATTTCCAAAAAACTGTTTTTCCAAAAAATTTAATAACTTGAATACATGCTTCTTAGACACACCCTAATGTATAACTGAATTAAATTTGTCTGTAGTATCAAAATATAAAATCAGTATTGAAAGGGTTAAATTCCGACCTTTCGTGAGACAGCGAAAGGCATGAAGTCGGCGATTGTGTAAATGCATCAGGTCTCTTGAGCAACGCGAACCAATCACTGCAGCAGGGCGTCGCGAGGTTTGCCGCGTATAGAGCCTCCCTAGTAAAAAAATTTGAACGGTTCAAGGTCACGTCTGCCCATAAGGAAGCATTGCGACGGCAATGGAAAATAGCATAAACAAACTTGGCGTGCGTTCAGTCTCCTCAGAATTCTAAGAGGTTTTAGTACATCAATCTGCTCAGAAATGATACAACGTTATCGCCGTAGTTTAAAACACTGGTTTACCGAAGAATAAATATCGTCAATATAGGGCTACTTACATCGATTTTCATTTATGTAAGAAAAACATATTTACATTGTAATATTGTAGTGTTTTTATCATTATAATAGACACAACTGTTGACTATTAGACCTACATGAAAACTAGTGAGGCCACTTAGGAGAGGGGGAAGGAGGGGAGGGTCTGTGGAGAAGTTGGCTCTCTTGGTGCTGCAAAAAAGCGCTCCCTCCCAAAACTTAGTTTTGAAATCAACTGCGTCAGTATTCACACAAACATTGCTTCCTACTCACATATTTTAACACAAAATTCTTATACCAGTACAAACATTACTATTTATCCGTATCATTGACCTCAATTATTATTATTAAATACACATGAAATGTTAAACTTAATCTGCAGTGTTTTCTTGTAGCACCCCTTCGTGAAGTTTCTGGCGCTACGGGAGTGGGGAGGGGGATACTACCTTTCTGCCTACCCCTCCAACCCCCCTCCCCTCCCAGAGGCCGCGGTGGCGCAGCTGATAGGGCACTCGCCTCCCGCCAAGGTGAACCGGGTTCGCTTGCCGGCGGGGTCGATCCTTGATTCGTGCACGTTGGAATCGTGCCGGACGATACCGCTGTTCGGGGGATTTTCTCGTGGATATTCCGTTTCCCCCCGCCCTTGCATTCCGGAGCTGCTCCATACTCACCTCTCTTCGCCTTCATCGGCTCTTAAGAACCGCCAAAATATCATCACTCCAACCCATTTCCTCCCCTGTCGTAGCATGTTGTGACATGGGAAGCCGAAAAGAAGGGGGGGGGGGGGCGATAAGTCATCTGAAGCCCTTCTCCTAAAATAACAGTTTTGTAATAATATTCCACTTCCAGAGAAATCATTAAAATATCAGGCATTTACACACAGATCAAAGTCTATGTCAGCTTTATTACTGCACGGCAATCTGTGCTACTTCTTTACTTATATTTTTTTAGCATGTAAACCAGAGATGTCCAAATGCAATCAAACCGTGGGGTCGCGTTGTAATGTATTTGTCTGTCGGGTGGAGATGTGCACCAAGAAAGAAACCGAATCTCGTCTTAAATGGCATAAAAATGAAATCTATGCCTAATACTTTTACTAATTTCGGTGCAAATGACATTTAATGAAATCTGCGCTTATAAAAATCGTTATTTTGTAGGTCACGTAGTTTTGTATAATTAATTGCTTTAAATTTTACAAACATCTTTGAAATTAAATGCAATCGTATGAGTTCGAAGTGTTTTGATTTATTAAGAAGTTGTTCGGACAGTAGTCGCCATAGCAAAGAAACAAAAGTTCAATTTTAAAAGTGTTTTTTGTTTGCTATGCTGCCACTGTTGTGAATGGCATAATTTGTATTTGTAGCTGTCTTAATAAGGTAAAAATCCTAATATCTGACAGACCTGCCAAATAAATTACCACAGTCCTAAAATAAAAGTAAAAAAAAAAAAGCGAGAGGGCTCGGTGTAATAGTTCGAGATAGATCTGAAACGTTTATTATCGCCGGAATACACGCATCGCGCCTGTGGTGGTCCTGTTGTCGCCTCACATTCGTTGATTTGTTTGTTCTTTTTGCGTACGGGCTGCGACAAATAATTCCCGCGGGGTCCCGTGCCGCCGGTGCACGAGCGGCGTGTTTACGGGACAGCCAGGTCGTAAACGAAGAATCACGGCTGTACCATTATTGTAGATGTTCCCACTTCAAGCGCCCCACGCCCCCTTTTATTTAAAAATATGGATGCGCCATTGGCAACATGTGATTGCAATTATTTTTACTGTTCGTTCAAAGCCGGTTTTTACACGACGCAATATAGCCTGCACGTAAAACTCATGCACAATGTAAACATTCCACTAGATTTCGTACGTTAATTTCTGGTGCAAGGCAGATCTCATACTAGACGAGGAGATACAACACGCCCTTTTTTTTAATGCAGATGTTGCGGAACAAGCAGACGAGGGCCGTCCAGTGCTTTCAAGATGTCGCGCACACTAGAAACACCATTTCCGAGTGCTCCAAAATGGCAAAAAATAAAATACGGATCAGATACATACAAAACTAATCTTTGAACCTTCTTACCGGTTTTCCGCTAGTAAAATAATACGTTCACCGCTGAAAGTTGCATAGGTACATGCAGCCCTACGAGAACACTGCACACCAGTTGGGAGCCTTGCGCTTAGCGGTGACGGGACACTTGATGCGCGTGGCAGTGTCGCCCTTATTGCTTCAGCGCATATCGGCCTCAAACGCATAGGCGGGAGCCTTAAGCCATGCAAAGAGGAATATATGGCGTAACTTGTTGCAGGGAAAATTGCTTCGTAACTGGAAGGTATTGAGCTGAGCAACTTAACATTAATTACCATCCACACATTTATAAGTTTTCAGGAGCTTTTAAATTATTATCATGGCTATTAATTGATTGTCCGGGATCATCAAGTACTCTCTTACGGGGTAATATCACAGAGTAGACAAACGCACAGAGACGGAATGGCGTTGTGGTTCACTTGGCGTGGGGCGTGCCCATTCTCTTATTGGCTGCGCGAGGCTCCGCGAACGGGTCTCGGTGTCTGATTGGCCACTGAGTGCTGTCTAAACTGCCGGCCGACAAGCAGGTTACACTGAGAGGAAGTTTCGTTCCACCCAACAAAGTATTTGTTTGTATAGGGCCAAAAAATATATTTAGTAGTCCCAACAAAATTTGTTTGAAAAACAACAAAATTAAAGTTGGTCATATAACTAAATACACGCTTGAATAAACTAAACCTCTGCGTTGGGCCAAAAGTAATTGTACTGTCAAGATATTGCTTTGTTGAATTAACTGTTATATATCGGTTTGGCAACTCATTCGATTGACTTCGTTCTAAAAAAAAAAACAGTTCGAGAGTTTGTTTGCATTTTTTGTGACAATTAGTATTTTTTTAGTGCATTTATTGTTTCTTAATTATGATATAAACATCCCAATAAACATTTTAAACATGAAACTAGAATGTAGGGATGTAAAACTTTAAAATATTTTTTTTCGGGACACGATGTTCAGTATATGAATTGTATGTATTTAAAAACATTCGAATGTCATCAGCAGTCAAGTTAGCTGAGGTTGCTAAGGCGTAGATGATTACTGCTCAAATCTCGGTTGGGCTGATAATATATTTTTATATTAACCGAAACTATTTAATGCACGTAGATAAATCTTTATTTGCACCAACCAAATATTAGTTTGGGGCAACCAAATAAGAACAACAAAATAATATGGTTTCAACAACAAAATATTTCATTGCTCCGATACTAACAATTGATTTGGTTGCGCCAAACAAGCTTTGTTTGATTCAGTAAAACATTTTCCTCGGTGTGAAGGGCTCTGATTGGCTACCGGCGTTTCGACATGTTGCTGG
Organism: Clitarchus hookeri; assembly: GCA_002778355.1. Taxonomy (NCBI): domain Eukaryota; kingdom Metazoa; phylum Arthropoda; class Insecta; order Phasmatodea; family Phasmatidae; genus Clitarchus; species Clitarchus hookeri. Next base: position 359,345 of record NQII01001647.1, on the reverse strand, counting down.
ATAGTGACGTCATTGTGGTGGCGTCTGCGACTCGCGGTACAAGCGGCTGTTTGACCTCTGTATTCTTAAGTGTTCTGTAGTCAAATTTTGCTACATGTTTTCTTCGCTGTGTGTGAATACGTTTTAAGGGCCGCGGTGGTGTAGTGGGCCGACTACTCGCTTCCCACCCAGGCGAACCGGGTTCGATTCCCGGCAGGGTATTCTCCCGGATTTTCGCATGTGAGAATCGTGCCGGACGATGCCACTGGTTGGTGGGTTATCTCGGGGATCTCCCGTTTCCCCCGCTCAACCAACATTCCGGCGCTGCTCCATGCTCGCCTCGTTTCACCCTCATCGGCTCTCAAGGCCTCGATGTTAAGAGCCGTCCAGTTTGCACGCGGGAACTCATTCGAAATGCCTATCCCGTCGTGTAAAAGCAGCTCAAAACTTTCTTCCGAAAGATGAAAGCCGTAAAGTAGAAAAAAAAATGTTCTTGCACGGAAGGGGGCTACACTCGCGGAGATCTTCACCGAGTACGTTCGTGCAGGCTGTCATGGCGTGCCAGAAAAAACTCGTATGCTGATAACTCGCGGGGCCCGGGGGGAAATACAGAAATGGGGTAGCAGAAATACAGAAATAGGGAACGGAAGCGGGGCGCGGGAACTCCTGATATCTCGTGACCCGAACCCGGGCACACCCCACCTTCATGATTGTATCATGGGCAGAGGGCGCAGGTTCCGTTACTTTGATTTCTCTCTTCCTTCTTCTTTCGTTTCCCGTTCCTCCATTCCGACTGCCCATAGCCTTCAGCTAGTCCGTGCTTGTGTTTAAGGCCCCCGCACGCACGTTTTTCAACGAGACTATTAAAAGTGCGTCCATTGTCCTGATCTACGAAACTATAGAACACTTCAGGCGAGGGCTGTCGAGCTCTTTCAAGACAAGACGTCACGTCAATTGGAAAAACCGTTTCAGAGTACTCCAAGATGGCTAAAAACTGCTTTTTTTAAAAAACCAATGTGTCTCAAGATATACACGTCTGATGCATACAAAACTACTCACGGGCCCTGCACTGAACCTTCCCACAGACTTTCCACCAATAAAATAACAGGGTCACCACTGAAAGTCTCACAGGTACACGCAGTGCGACACTGCACGTCAGTTCAGAGCCCTGCGCTTAGAGACGACGGGGGTATTTAATGCGCGTGGCAGTGTCGCCCTTATCGCTCCCGCGCTTCTCGGTCTCAAACGCTGGAAAAAGCTCCAGGCAGTTAAGATTTTAAACGCCTGAAGTTCACGTCTGACTAAACGAAAGAACTGCGACGGGCTTCTCTCAACACCACGATACGCATTCCTGGAAAGTTGAACTCCTCGCAAATTATATCTGTTTACAGTAGAATACTATTAGCCTACACGCGATGCAAGCCATTGTACATTCCACCGTGTACTTGTATCATTAAGCTAAAGAAACGTGCATAAAATATTTTTGGGCTGATTATAAAAGAATACCCCAACTTTGAAGGTCTATAATTTCAAAACCAAACAACCTACAACCTTGATTGACCATTCAAATGAACCGTTGAACCGTGAAGTTTGTTTACCATACATTCATAAATGTTCAATGTGACCACCATGAGCGGCCCGAACGACATCTACGCGACAATCAAACTCGTTCCACGCTCTTGTCAGCATGTCCGGTGTTACGGTTTGAATGGTGTTCGCAACTCTCGGTTTGAGGGGGTGAGGGGGTAGCGAGCTCGCATTCCATACGTCAATGTGAAGGGGACGGTCTGATGTTTCCTTTATGGTGCTCCACCCCATTGGCACCTAGCTGTTCGCGGATACCTGAACGAGACGTTTCCGCAACGCTGGATTGGTCGAGGAGCAGCTGGTGACCAAGATCTTCATCACCGGCCCCCAAGAAGCCCGGATCTTACCCCGTGCGATTTTTTTCTATGGAGGTACATAAAGGATTTAAGTGTTTCGTCCACCATTGCCGGCTAACATTGACGACCTCAAAACGAGAATTACGGACGCCATTCAAACCGCAACACCGTACATGCTGACAAACGTGTGGAACGAGTTTGATTATCGCGTAGATGTCGTTCGGGCCGCTCATGGTGGTCACATTGAACATTTATGAATGCATGGTAAACTAACTTCACGGTACCACGGTTCATTTGATTGGTCAATCAAGGTTGTAGGTTGCTGGGTTTGATATTATAGAGTATAGACCTTCAAATTTGGGGCATTCTTTCATATTCATCCTGTATTTGAATGTCTCTTATGTCGCACGACCACGCATAAAAGAGCTAGAGGCGACAGCATCTAAGTGGACTCCAGCGACTTGATATCAACTTGAAGCACAAATTCTGAGTTATTACGTGATAGTTTGGTCTCGAACTATGCTTTAATAAATGCCAGGTTTTTTTTATTGCCAACGATTTGTAAAGATTATTAATTACTTTAACTTTTTTGCTAGATTTAATAAATATTAATGACCTACTACAGACACATGTTAAGTTACAATGGTTAACGTGTAGTCAGAATGATGTTGTACGAATGACGTTATTGGAAGCAAGGGGGTTATTTCATAATGATATTATGCATAATTGGGCATCTGAGATTAAATTTTATATTAACTGACAATAAAGGAGTTGTTGTTTACCGCATGTACTGTTATATAACGCGTGCAGGTGTAACGAGATGTTTTATTACTATTCCCGGATGTTAATCTGTTTTTTTAAATATATATTTTTTTACATGTACTTAATGGTTTCTTTCGAGCTGTAGAATTTGGTGTCTGCACGAGTTGATCAATAACGCCAAAAGTAAAAGGTATATGTTTTCTTACCAGAAGTCCGCCTTATTGACTTAATGTATGTAGTTCGCATTTTGTTATATTGCAAAGCAAGTCTCGCTTTCTTCAAAATAAGAACTGGTAAATATGGTTCGTTTTGTTACTCCTATAAATTTCCTATTCAAGCGGATAATATGCGAACGGTTTGCAGTTGTAAGTTCAATCATTAGACAAGAGGATGCATAAAAAAATGTAGTGCAACAAGGCACGGATAATAGCTTTGAAAATTTTATGTATTTGTTATAGCTTCACTGCCATAATTACTTTCTAACAGGCAACAACTGAGAGTAAATCAGTCGCTATTTTATGAGAACGACTACAAAACGAAGGTGATAACATGAAGAGAAGTCGTGTCACAAAGAAATCAGGAGGTATGCCAAACTATCCCCTATGCCCCGTCGGAACGTAAAATGTAAGATAAATTCTGCACTCTCAAATTTCGGAGGAAATTGTAGGGCTCAATCCGTGTTCCGGCTCGGTTGTACAATTGTTTATTCGTATAATGAGCATCTGTTAGGACCCCGAACACACATTTCCTTAAGCATATTTGTACACTTCTCCATGTTGTCTCTTTTAGACGACAGAAAAAAAAATGTTGAGGCGAAAACTGTGACAGCATTTCACGTGGCTTAATGACTTTATATTCCAGTAAGGGCATATTGTTTTAGGCCTGGGACTACCATAACTGCTAAAAGATTTGTGAGTTCACTTACGTCTTCACGAGAAAGCTTTCTTTGGTTTAAGCGAGTTTTCATGACTACAGAAGTTTTTATAATATCTCTCTTGTTATATTTTTTTACCGTTCACGCAGATTAGAGTACAGAACGTCGAAAAAAGTATGTTTTTGTGACTGCTTAGTATATAATATAAGTAGTTATAAATAGACAATTGTAATACCTGGCGCCCTGGCGGGGACGAGGGGGCGGGCCGCGGCCATCTTGGAGGACGTCATTTCCCCCTTTTTTCCTCCGACGGTGGCCATTTTGCCAGACAGTGCTAAAAAAACTGCCAAATTTGCCAGAAAATTTTTCGAGTTTCCCTCCCGGATGGACCAGGCTGAAAATTGTGCAATGTCAGCCGTAATGTGCAATCAGGTACGCAAATCTCTCGAAATGGTCTCGGCTCCGATTGGGTACGCGATGCTCTCGAAAGGGTCTCGGCTCCGATTGTCTACGCCAGGCTCTCGAAAGGTTATCGGCTCTGATTGGCTACGTGAGGCTCTCGAAAGTGTCTCGGCCCCGATTGGCTACGCGAGGCTCTCGGAAGGGTCTCGTCACTGATTGGCTATGTGAGGCTCTCGAAAGGGTCTCGGCCCCGATTGGCTACGCGAGGCACTCGAAAGTGTTTCGTCACTGATTGAATACATGAGGCTCTCATCGCGTACTTATAAGCATAGTTAGCTATAATTTCTGAACCGTTTAAAATACCGTCACCATATTCATAACATAGACATCACCTCCGACAAGGATAATGAATGCATGGACATTTATCCCCTATGCCAACTTATAAGCATAGTTGACTGTAATTTCCGAACCATTTAAGATAAGCATAGTTGACTGTAATTTCCGAACCGTTTAAGATACAGTCGCCAAATTCGTAATGTAGGCATCACACCTGATAAGGAAAATGATCGCAGGGTCATTTATGTGCTATGTGCACTTATAATCATAGTTCGCTGTAATTTCTGAACTGCAGGCATGAAGGGTCTGAAATAGCACATACATACACATCGCATGCACGTACTCATCAATACCCACCACCACCCTTGTCGCATGGTAGCGCAAGTGTCTACCAGCTCAGATCCCCCCTTCCGACATCCAGGCTGGATATATAAATGTGAAAAACATATACGTAAATAAAAGTCAGCATGGATAACTTACAACAAACTGCGATATGCAAAAAGCAAGATATATATACGAATGTGATGCATGATCGATGCACATAGTCGTGGGTAATGGAAAAATACTTATATGTTCATATAAACGAACGTCAATGGTCCGACACATGGGTCGGCAGCCCGAGTCACCGCTAGCATGGGTAACCCTTAACAACCAGCCATAGAATGAAAAAATTAAGGTATATACAATTGCATTGTTAACAAGACTTACATAGCCGCGGGTTACATTAAAACACGTATGTGTTAATATAAATGAACACTGACAGCATAATGCGAGGGTCGGAGAAATCGTGTGAAAAATATATGAAACTGTCCTATACATAAAAAAAATCACGCGAGCATTGAGTGCGGTACGTTATGTTAGGTGAAAAATTACCATTGTGTAGTGTGTGTGGAAATGATAAGAGGTCAACACTGCTACACGCTGATGAAAACAGATATAATAAATAATATGAAAATGAAAAATAGCTACAAACACTTACCAACCATCAGAATCGCATATTACATGAGCGTCGGATGCTGTACGATATGTTATACGATGCCAGACAAGACCAGGCCCTCCCGACTAGTACAACAGAATAGCAAACTACTTCCTTACGAACCGACTGAAACGAAACCATAAAATTCAGAGTACAGATTTTTAAGGCCCGAAGGCCAGCACACCCTCCATCCTCCCGCACTGCAACTGTACTCGGATGAGTAAGACAATGCACGACACTAAATTCAGAGTACAGACAACACTAGCAGCAGCAGAACGCGTCCGACCCGACCGACTTTGTGCGATCAACTAATCTCGTTGGAGAACCTGTAAGACAACCCAAGCGATCGACTGGGTGTTGGCAGCGCGAGCACCAGATGCAGGCCACATCATGACAACGCGAGGGGTGCGTATAATTAGTTGAGAGAGCAGGCTTCAGGGCAGCAGACCGCGCACATGCACATCCCTTTACGAATGAAGGGTGCATCTCATTAGCCGAGAGAGAGAGTCGCGTCAGGCACCAGAGTGGCAGACCAGCCGAGTCACACATTCACTTCTCTTTACGAGCGGGATTCAGTTATACAGTAGAAACTAATCATTTATCTTGTTTTAAATATTATTTATATATATATATGCATGTACTTATTTGAATACATATCATTTATATATTACTAGAACCATAAGCACATACGAAACATCGCGTATTTACACCATTAGTCGCACAAGTGAGAGATGACACTGCTATGCTCCGAGACAAACAGATTTAAGAAAATGATTATTATAAAAGTAAATATTTATTCACATTTACCAACAAATACATATGTGTGAGCATCGTACGCTGTATTTTATGTTAGGCGAATAAATTTCCGCTGTGAAGTGCGGGAACGATAAGATCAACACTACTATACACTAATGCAAACTGATATTAAAAATAAAATGAAAAGGTAAATAGTTATAAGCACTTACCAACCATCCCAATCACATATTATACATACAGGTCCCTTTACGAAAGCAATTAAGTTATACAGTACAAGTTAACGATTTATTTCGTTTGAATACATCAAGCATGTCTATTTAAAATATCGCTTCGAATAAACTGGTGTTGGTAGAGAATATCGCTTCCGCCCACTCTACTCACTTTTAGGGCTGTAAAAGCAGTTTGTACCACCACCATGCATCACTCAGAACTTCATTCTCTCGTCGAGAAGACATTGTGAAAAAGATAGGATGCTGTTCTAGTGGTCAGAAAATGTTATCGGTTATCACAACAAACAGAAAGATTAAATCACTTGCAGCACTCGTCAAAGATGCCGAGCTTGCATACGTGCCTAAAGAAGTCCTTCTCACATATGCACAACACGAAATAAAATTCGTCTACTAACACCTACCTGTCTATCTGCAACAGGACGAAGAGATTCTCAGCTGTCTCTCATGTCTAGAATATTTTCAAGGTAGCGTACTGAAGCAAACAGATATAAAAAAGTAATTATGAAATCAAATTAGTTATAACCTTTTAACGACCTATGTATATTGCAGGTGCATCGTGTGCTATACATAAAGATAGTCGAAAAAGAAAATACTTTTGCGAAGCCGAGAAGCACAGGTGCTATAAGGTCAACACTGCTACACAGACCGATGCAAACAGATATAAAAACAAAAAGCTAAAGAAAAATACTTATAAGCACTTGCCAACCAGCGCAATTTCATATTACACACAAGCATCGAGTGCTGTACACTTGTGTGTAAAGCGATGCTATACAATACCAGACCGCCCTGGTCAGTACAACAGAATAGCAAACGACTTCCTTACGAACCGACTGAAACGAAACCATCACATTCAGTGTACAACCAATAAACGCATCACTAGCAGCGGAACACAACCAACCCGATCGATATCGTGCGAACACCCAACAACGTGGTGGTCTGTAAGGTAGCTTCACGAGATCGACCCATGCTCGTCGAAGGGAGGATGCATAACAATAGCCCCGAGAGAGAGAGAGAAAGATGCATCAGGCTTCAGGGTAGCAGATTATCCAGGTCACACATGCACTTTCCCTTTACGAGAAGAATTCTGTTATACAGTACAAAGTATCAATTTATCTCTTTTTAAATACTATATATACATACAAATATTTACTTCGAGGGTGACCGGAGTTCTTAAAAAGGAGTTCTTAAAAAGCGACGAGGTGCGTCACCCTTGGTGCGTGGTCCCCTCCAGTCGAATAGCGCGGAGGGCGCAAGCCAGTGTTACGTGATGGCACTGCCGCTCCCTCCCCGACCGCGACTTAATTAAAGCATGGTCACCCTCCTAGCTGTTTCATACACAGAATACCTGGTGGCTGTGAATGCATCTCTTAGCTATCAATGTGAACTCAACGGAAGCACAGGTCACAATGAGTGTCCTGTCTTTCCATACATGGTATACATTACCGACCAAGTAAGCAACTCGGCACTTACAAGTACTATAATTACACCACCCTTAACAAAACATACTTCTTACATACAATATACGAAATCGCGTCAGGCCCCAGGGTGGCAGACCAGCCTAGTCGCACATGCACTTCCCCCTTTACGAGACGAATTCAGTTATACAGTACGAACTAACAATTTATCGCGTTTTAAATACTGTATTTATATATGTGTGTACTTATTTGAATGCATAGCATCTTTATTACCAGAACTGTTAGCACATCGAAACAACGCCCATTAAAACCATTAGTCACGCAAGAGAGAGACGTTACTGCTACGCGCTGGAACAAACAGATTTAAAAAAATAATTATTATAAAAGCAAATAGTTATATGCATTTCTCAACAAATGTTTATTTCGTGAGCATCGTGCACAGTATGTTACGTAAGGTGAAGAAATTTCAGTTGTGAAGTGCAAGAAAAATAAGGTCAACACAGCTATACACTGATGCAAACTGATATAACAATTTTCCTTTTCATTTTATTTTTTTATAAGTGCTTACCAACCATCCCAATCACACATTACACATACATGTCCCTTTACGAGAGATATTCAGTTATATATAGTAGAAGGTAACATTTTATTTCGTTTGAATACATCAAACTGTAAATATTAACATGTCTATTTAAATTATCGCTTCGAATAAACCTGTGTCGGTAGAAGATAACGCTTCTGTCCACCCTAGTAAAAAAATGAAAAGGAAAATAGTTATAAGCACTTATCAACTATCCCTAGGTAGTGCTACCGTTACAGAAACACCACATCCCAGGAGTTGGTGTAAGACACGTCGGGAGCGAGCAGCAGCAAAAGAAAAACAAGGTACCCCCAACACTGAAAGATGAACGAGTGTAAAGAAGTTGAGAGTTTGAATTGACAACTTCGCAGGCTAGACAGCGATCGAGCTGATAAGGTAACATATTTCAATTCAGCTACCATGCTGACGTTTGAACCACACAGCCAGCAGTCATCTACTGAGGCAACCCGAAATGGACAGCGAAAAATATCGTGTAGTGTGAACAGTATACAAGAGAGCATCATGTAAAAACGGACGTCATTTCGATGGCAAGCATGGTGGCGGAAAGCAGACCGTTATGACTAAATTATTCTACTACGATCGTGTACTCTGCTACAATATGAAGACGGAATCAATGGTTGAAGACTTACCATCTGTACCACTGTCGTCATTGACACAGCAAGGAGCCCTGAGGAGTCGCTACATGCATTGTGATATCAGTGTAACTATTGTGGAAATACTTTTAAGACAAGTCGTAATGCACGCTGACATGAAAGTTGCCATTGCATGTTAAGCCCAGCATACGAGACATTCCACTGTGATTACTGCGATGATGTGTTTACCCGCGGTGATGTTCTGTATAAACATAACAAGAAGTGCAAAGGCAATGCTTGTCGTTCACCGGGAAGCACATGCGGGTATTGTGGCAAGACATTTAGTAACCTCACCAGTGCCAAACGTCATGAAATAGTAACTGTTAATTTGCCATCGCCTACAAGACCTGACCGACTTTATCCGATCAACTAATCTCGTTGGAGAACCTGTAAGACAGCCCAAGTGTCGACTGTGTGCTGGCAGCGCGAGCATAAGATGCAAGCCACGTCATGACAACGCGAGGGGTGCATATCATTAGTTGACTCTGAATAGCAACTGAGTCGACCAGCCTACACTAAAGCCTATATATATATATATATATATATATATATATATATAAAACTAGTTTAACTATACTTTGAGATTCATGTCTATCGACCTGGTGCCATGCGACTGAAAAACAGACATGATAGCCTTGGTAAGTACAACAAAATAGTAAACGATTTTCCCCACGCACAGTACAGAGACACGCGAGTTCCACTACCAACCAACGCATAATGTGCGAGCATCGAACAACGTACGACACATTAGACTGAAATAAAATACTATGATGGAGTCGAGAAGCAGGGAGAGCGACGTCGACTTACCATCTATAACACTGCCTGCATCGTCAACAGCAAGAGACTCTGATGATTCTCTCCTTACATCACAGCAACATGAAAGTAGTCATTGCATGTTCGCCCGCAGTTTTAGTTTGAATAGTCATAGCAAGATGCACGAAGACAATGTATGTTGTTCATCGGGAAGTGAGTGGAATTATTATTGTAGCAAAACATTCACTTGCAGCCTACCAGACATTTATAAACACACATAGCAGTAGATACATTTCTTAGTAGATAGGAATAAAAAAAAGTTTTATTTCTTTTCTGTATTTATTCATATTCTTAACCAAATTATATGTATATGTACATAATATGTCATTCAGTAAAGCCTTTAATTAACTCTGAGTTCATCAATAATCGAATTTATCTCTTCTCTGACAGAAAGATATCCACTTCTCTGCAATGGAACCAGCACCCGTAGTCTATCAACCAAGTCTTTGGAGTCTTCAGAAAATAAGTACCTAGACTTCATGGCACTCTTCGCAGAATGTTCGCGATACATGTCTGCATCTATGTTCTCATGTGAGAACATAGATTGTTAGATACCTCTGGGCCAGAGTACTAGGTTAGAATATGCGTTTATTCTGTCCCAACTTCAACCGACCCGGCCGACATTGCACGATCAACTAACATCATGAGAATCTGTAAGACAAGTCCAGGTCGTCGACCAGCAGCGCGGACACCTTAGAATTCTCGCCAAGTCGAAGGGATGGCACAGAACACTAGCCGAGAGGAGAGACGCCAAAATGCGTATGTATCTCTGCAGGTTCATAAAGAACTGGGGACTATTTTGGAATCGGCATTTAGCTCTGATATTATGACGATACCCTGTAATTTTAAGAAAATTATATTAGGGGACTAAAACTTTTTTTTTTTTTTTAAATTGTCAGGTTTTTTGGTGTGTGAACATAGACGTTTCCTTTGAAGGTTCAAGATTAATACAACTTAAAATACTAGGGTTTTTTTTCACCTCGGAATATCGCTTATTTCGGAAATATAATTATGTAGCACTGTTCGGGACATGAAGTGTATTCTCTTAAGTTAGGTACTGGTAAATTTTTTCACCCCTATTTCTGTAATAGGTGGCCTGTTTTCTCTTACATAATTTGATTTCATGCGTGAGTGTGCGTGTATATATATGTATGTATGTATATGTATATATATATATATATATATATACACACACACACACGCCAAACGTATCGATAGGCCGTGCTTTTGCAGTCCCTACACATACCGAGTGTCAGGATCAAACCAGCTTTTGCCCTTTTGCTCCACGCGAGGTTTCTGTCCTCGCTGAGCTGGCCTTAGGACACCTGCGTTATCATATATATATATATATATATATATATAATATGTGCAAAAAGGTTTTAGGTTTTTCCGTCGCAACAAGGGTTAAATATTTTATTCATGAAAGGAGGTTTACACTCGTACTTTCAGATGTGAGCGGGTCGAATATTCTGTTAGATTTTTTCCTCCCAGACGGTTTAACATTAATTGACCATTGTGAAGAGAATAATATTGGCCCGATTAGGTATATATTCCTAGAGTTATCAGACTGGCCAACAACGCATCGTGTGCGAAATGGTAGCTTAAAATACCCGTAAAATGCACAATGGTATCTCGATATGCCTGAAATATGCAAGGAATTGCTGATACCAAATTAATATTTGTGGTTCATATAGTATTTTTTTTTTTTTAAGTTAATACGTACACATTTGTCTGCAATGCGTGATGCAATTATTTTATGTTTTTACTCATCGAAACGTGGCTGGCTGGCTCGTGATTCTGAAAGCTCGATTCTGCGGATTCTATGTGAGATAAAATGGCGCAACCCTCTTCCCCTTATAATGAACACATATAAATAATTGTTATTCGTGACTGTATTAGATTCTCGTGAGTTTACATTACCTATGTGGTGTGTAAGCCAAAATAATAATAAAAGTAAATTTCATACTATTTTGAGACGGAGATAGTTACTAGGGCAAGCGGGAATGAGTAAGGACTCGACCAAGAAACCATCCCGGCATTCACCTGGAGTGGTTTTCAAAATATAAATTCAGGCCGAAGGAGTTGAGTATCGAACCCGGGTCCCCTTGAACATGTGTCTTCCCTGGTGTTGACTTGTGCGTGCAGATATCTGTGTTTATTATCCTATGAATTAAAGTTAGCTTGCGTGGGAAATAAAACTAGCTGCTGGAGCGACAAGCCTCCCCCGGCGGTCAGTGCGCTAGGGAAAAGTCCAATACAACACCTGGTGCAGCGCGGCTGGCCGTGCGCGAGCTCAGATTGCGACTGCGCGTGCCTCTCGTTTACTCCTGTAGTGGGACTCGTGACCACTTCTTTAAGTATGTTTTTGTCTTAATAGTTTTTTAATNCGCCTGAAATTTGGATATTTCGGGCTCTGTGTGTTTTCGTGTGTGTGCCTCGGTGTGTGTGTGTGTGTGTATTTGACGTATGAGCAAGTAGAGAATGTGCCATTATTTTTCGTATTTCTTAGTTTTACTGTATCACAAAGTATATTTGGTTTCGCCGTAATTAATAAAGAAAATTCACATTTGATATTTTATACGAAAAAAAAAAAACGAAGGTGAACTTTGAGCCAGAATTTATTTACAAAAAAAAATTGTACAGAGAATTAATTTTCTACATTCGAAAGGGATTAACATAACTCCAAAATTGCATTGTCTCTGTAATGCAATGGCTGCAATATGCTGTAATTTTTTTTGGACTTGTGAAATCTTTCCTTACATGTCTCGACGAGGTTGGAGGGTGGTGAATGAGAGCTGTATGCGCGTGTCTTTGCTGGAATTCGTGTTGTGGTATAAATCTGCATGGTGGACTAGCATCTCGGGAATAAAACTATGTTTTAGTTCGCGTAATTCATAAAGAGTGAATACTATTGACACCTGCTTGATTACGTGCCGCACACATATACATACACATGTTCGCATGTCACTTTTCATTCGGTTAAAGTCACGTAGCAATGTGTTGAGGCTCTCTTGGGGGTGGAGGCGGGGGCGTTTTATCGTGGATCAGATATATCTCTTAATGGAGCGAGCGCACACGAATGTATAAAAATACACATATTTGTTTGCCGAAGGTAACTGTTTTTATGATTTGTACTTATGGTGGGTGTACCTCTACGCTAGCGTCTCCTCGTTGTATATATTATTTCAAAACTTATTATATGTACATTATTTATGCTTGTAAAGAGTTTCATATGCTGACAATGAATGGATGCTAGGAAAACAGCCGCACGTGGAGTAACCATAGTATTATTTTATCCCGGTGCCTAAATTTCCTAATGTACTGATTTTAAACATGGGGGGAAATGTTTTTAATGATGAGCATCTATGCCTGGGTTAGGGGGGATGGGATCCTTCACTGTGTGTATCACATACCGTGAAGGGTAGAGAAGTGGTTTTAGCTCTTTTTTTTTGGGGTTTTACAGCCATGGTTACTTTATAGAATGCAGCATAACGCATCCGTACACGACACATAATTTTTTCCAAATCCTTAATTTTTTTAAAAATAATTACGTTCGTACACGTAAAATATATATACGTTATGATAGTGGCGGCTGAAGTCTCATTGAATAGTTTTATTTGTTTTAAAACAAAACTGTTATACTAAATATTTTATTTTATTTAAATTATAACAAAACTGATATACCAAATATTTTTTCCTTACGTCTGTATGCGGCACGTCTCTTGCGTGGTGCGGTCGAGATGCTGCCACGGACACAGCGGTAAAAAAAGTGAAAACTTTGGGTTTCTCGTCTTTGTCACTGTACGAGATGGCTATCTGCTTGATGGTTTACGAGTTCACCGAGCGAAAACCTTAAATGTTATAAAACTATTTTTTTTCATTAGATGTTTCTTTGTTATATAAAAAAATGTTGGTTCCCATGCACACACCGAGTTTAAAAAAATGTTTTACGAAGTGATTTAAAACTTTATTGAGGTCCATACACATCGGGCACCTGTGTTCTGGGTTGGTTTCCACGCCGGGTAGTGCTTGCCGGTAAATGTCTTGAAGAGGAGCATCTTCCGCGGGTACAGGCTTGCGAGTGGATAACTTGCACGTGGACGTCGTCTTCTACAGGGAGGGCGTCTTCAACGGGGACGTCGTCTTCCACGGACGCAGACGTCGCGAGGGC
>NQII01001647.1:307151-343540 GCA_002778355.1 Clitarchus hookeri | reverse complement strand
GAGGGTCGGGAGGGGGGGGGGTAACGGGCTGCTTTTCTGTGCTGAGGAGCTGGGCGGGCGGAAAATAAAAAAGAAAATATTCCTCTCTGAAAAAATATTTTTCTTTCTGCTTTTCCCTGTGCAGAGAGAAGATAAGGAGGGGAAGATAACCAGGAAGCAAATTTATGGCGCATTAATTTTCTTTTACCCTCCGAAGGAGCGTAACGAGACTCCTCGTCTCGCAATAGCAATATTTGGAATGACTTTGGTCATAAGAAACTGCACGATGGTAGTCTTTTTTTTTTTTTTTAACCTTGGGGGAATCCAATGTGACACTCGAATTGAATCTTTGACAAATTCAACAAATTTGTTTGCACGCAACAAATTTAATAGGGGGCCGCGGTGGTGCAGTGGCCAGACTACTCGCCTCCCACCAAGGCAAACCTAGTTCTATTCCCGGCGGGTGCCTCTCCCGGGTATTCGTAAGTGGGAATCGTACCGTACGATGCAACTGGTCAGCGGGTTTTCTCGGGGATCTCCCGTTTACCCCGCCCATGCATTCCGGGGCCGCTCCACTTTACCCTCTTCGGCTACCAAGACCCCGATGTTAAGAGCTGCCCGTGTCTCCACTCCACTGCAAATCTAACCAAAGTGATCAGTGTTCTTATAGAGGTGCAGAATGAACAGAGTAGTTACCGAGTTAGTTGGTACAGTGAAGATGAGCGTGTGGTTGAACCAACAAAACGTTTGATGGAGAGAAGATAAGCATGTGGTTGAAGCAACCAAACATTTGATACAGTAAATCCAAACATTTGGTTGAACAGACAAAATATTTGGTACACACAAATTATTCAGTATGCTGGGCCAACAAAACAATTAAGTTAATTTTACAAAATGATTTGTTTGCTATAAACAAATACAATCAAACAAAATAATGTGGTTCCATTAACAAAATATTTAATTACCCCTACTTCTTTTCCCCCAACCAAATTTTTTTCCTCGGTGAGGTAAGCATGCAGAATCGAAATGGCGTAGCGGTTCCTTTTATGTAGGCGTACCCGTTCTCTGATTGGCTGTGCGAGGTTCTGGCAACGGGCCTCTTGTCTGATTGGCAGTTGTATTCTGAGGAAAATTCTCCACCTGGACGGCGTTCCAAAACGTTACTTCGAGAATGGAGTAAAGTAATAGAGAGTAACAACTGAGAGAATCAAAAGCAAACGTGGTTTTGGAACGAGCGTGATGTAAATAGTATTCTGTGTTTACAAATACATATTGATTAATCAACCAATGTAAATTCCAAAATACACTGAAGAGCCAAAAAAACTGGCACACCTGCCTAATATCGTGTAGACCCCCCGCGAACACGCAGAAGTGCCGCAAGACGACGTGACATGGACTCGACTAATGTCTGAAGGTATGCAGGAGGCACTTAAATCTGCACCAATTTGAGAAAGGGTTTGCATGTCTGTCACGTTTAATGATTCTCGTCAGTCGTCGTTTTTCCCGTTCGTTCACGATCTTTTTCCGGCCGCAGCGATGTCGAAGATGTGATGTTTTACCGGATTCCCGATATTCACGGTACACTCGTGAAATGGTCGTATCCGAAAATCCAAATGTTATCGCTGCCTCGGAGATGCTATGTCCCATCTCTCGTGCGCGGACTATAAAACCACGTTCAAACTCACTTAAATCTTGATAACCTGCCATTGTAGCAGCAGTAACCGATCTAGCAACTTTGCCAGACGCTTGTTGTCTTATATAGGCGCTACTGACCGCATCGCGTTACTCTGATTGGTTCCATACTTCTGTTATTTGCATACGCACGCCTATACCAGTTTTTTTTTTTTGGCTCTTCAGTGTATATTAATCACTTTCCTCAAATATATATATATACACATAAACATATTTTCTTAAGATAATCATAGACATTACTTCTAAATATGCAACCTTTATGAAAGTTAAATTCTAAATAAAAACACGAATTTTATCAATCCTCATTTGTAATTTTCCCGTGAGTGTGCCTGTAAAAATAATGTCCGCATTTCTTTTTAGTTTGTTTAATTCTGCTAAACTTCCCTCCATTTTCAGTTTACCTTTCGTTATTCGGTGAAATAGTGCGTGTAAAAGTTTTACTCTGGTAAGATGCTCAGAGTAATTACTCTGCAATTTTAGGACACTGTCAAGAGCGAGTAAAACGTTTACTGGAAGTGTTTTGGGACAGCCAAAGAGAAAAGTTTTTGAAAAAAAAAAAAGAACGAACTTGAGGGAAGTAATAAATATATTTTGGATTTTACATTACTTGCCTAAATCATTACACATTTGTGAACACAGATTGTTATTCACATCATGCTCGTTCCAAAACGCGTTTACTCTTGCTTTCCTCAGCTGTTAATCTCTGTTACTTTACTCGCTGAGTAACGTTTCGGAACGCGTCGCCCCGTTGGGTTGCCGGCTGGCGAGTAGGTTACCAGGCTCTGATTGGTGAGCGGCGTTGCTTCGCGTTACTGCACAGGGACGCCATTTTGCTGGCGTGTGCGGTTGGAGTTCAATGGTACAAGCGGCAGTTTCACCTCTGTATTCTTAAGGCGCCCGTCTACCTGGCGCTTGAACTGCGTTGCAGAGTGTTCCAAATACACGTTTTTCAACGGAACTATTAAGCGTGCGTCAGTGTTCTTATCTACGAAAAGAACACACACTTCAGACGAGAGCTGTTAAGTACTTTCAAAATATCACGTACGTTAGAAACATCAATTCAGAGTACTCCAAAACCGCTAAAAACGACCTTTCCAAGGCGCTGTAGCTCAAAATGCACGCATCAGATACATACAAAACTACTATAGGGGCCTGCACTGAACCTTCCTAAAGACTTCCCACTAATAAAATAATATGGTCACCGCTGAAAGTCCCATAGGTACACGCAGCACGACGAGAACACTGCACGCCAGTTCAGAGCCTTGCGCTTAGCGGCGATGGCGTACTTGATGCGCGTGGCAGTGTCGCCCTTATCGCTCCCGCGCTTCTCGGCCTAAACGTGGGAAAAAGTTCCAGGTAGACGGGCGCCTTAAGTACGATATGACTACCATCTCGTGAGTTTGTAGTGGGGAGGGGAAGCCGCATCTTGACGTCTGACGCCGCTGTTGTTTGTCTCTGGCCGACGACGTGGCGGCCGTGATTTTAATGGATGCGGTCGACCCGCGCCCTCTGCAAACAACCGCTTGCTGACGTCTCTGCCTCTGCGATTGCGCGACACGCCCTCCCTTCCCCTCCTCTGCCGCTTCCCCTCTTCACACCCCTTCAACCCTAAGTTACGTACATTCACCCCGTGCACCGATCCTCAACGTAGCATCGTGTTTTTCTCACTCTGCGTATGGCCACAGAGTAGAAATTACGTGGCCGCTCCTTTCACGTGGGCGCACAAGTTACCTGATTGGCCACACGAGGCTCTGGGAACAAGCCTTGTGTCCGATTGGCTACTGCGTGCTGCGGAAGGTTCCCCGTTGGCCGAACAGGTGACCGGCGAGCAGGTTACCATCCACCCAATAGCGAACGGTGTTCCAACGTTTTGCTGGCGGGTGACGTCCATTTTTGCTGTGGTGGAGCCCCGAGTATTTCGCGAATTCATTCCGTAGCGAGGTGCACCACACTCGCTTGCTCTTTTTCTCCTACTATTGCAGTGGCGTGTGGTGAATTGTTACAAGGTAAGCTGGTGCTTGCTCAGTGCTGTACACACTCGGCGCAGGCAGCAGGAATTAGTAACGGGAGCGGAGTCGGCAGAAACTGAGTGTGCTGCGGCCACTCACGAGAGAGCGGCGAAGCACCTACTACACACGCGCTGTTGCGTCTACTGCGCTACTGTATTTAAGTGGCCGATGTGTAAACTAGCGAACGATTAAGCATAGCACGGAGCAAAACACAGATACCTTGCAACAGTTCACAACACACCGTTGTACTATTGTGATTGGACGGAAGTTGTTTTGACATGCCTCGTTTGACTGAGAGCCAGTAATCGGCAGGAAGAAGTAGCACGAGTCAGCCATGCACAAAGGCCTCACGTGACCGTCACAACCAATAAGTACAGACCCAAAAAAAATCGCGAGTTCAATGACCTGCAGGCTATACTCTACAGTCTTATGCACAAATATGCCGATATCTACTGCACATTGGTTGTCTGCGGTCACAGTGGAAGGCGACGATTGGGCCAGCGTTCTCCACGAGGTGTCACACACCGTGCGGACCAATGGCTGGAGTTTTATCAACACACGTGTTTTTAATTCTAGTTTGTCCCGAAATGAATCCGCGAGTTTTTCAGGTCTCTACTAATAAGCAAACGATAGTATCTCGAATGTATAGAGGGCTGTGCAGTGTAACCTGCTGCCAAACAAATCCGCGAAATACTCGCAGCTCTATGCTGGCGTGTGCGGCATGGAGTTTGAGGTATAAGGGGCTGTTTCGCCTCTGTATTCTTAAGTTCTCTGTGGCATGGCATGAAATATAATTAAGTTCACAACGAACGGAAATAATCCGACAAATATAATAAGGCAGTTAACGGTACAGTATTCCACATATGCCGATCACTAAGCAACACAAGTAACTCTCAAATGTGCCACAAAAGGTGCACCCCTTCTTTCTAAGAGATTTCCTAAAATACACGGACGCGTAAAAAAAAAAACGGACACCAAACACGTCAACGGAACGAGTTGACGAATAGGGATAGGGATGTGTGGGCTGTTCACGATAAAGTGAGCACTTTTGAGGGCCTAGTTACTTTTTACTTTTAGCAGTTTTTTTTTTATCCTTTAACCACCTTTTTAAAAATAAATGTGCTTATGTAAGAAATAAAAGCAGTGTGTGTATTCCACCGCACTCGGAAGTTAGTGTCTAAGGCTAAAATAAAATATATTTATTGACTAATATTCCAAATGAGAGGGCTTTCAAAAGTGCTCACTTTACCGTGAACAGGCTATATACACGCAAACTTAATGATTTGAAATCTATAAAATAAAAAAAACTCATGTGACAAATTACTGAAATAAGCTTTATATCACGCGCCTCAATTTTAATAATTGTGGGTACAACTTGGTAGTTAATATTTCATAAATAGTTCTGCCAAGCCATGCGCGTGTATTTATAAAAATAAATTTATAAAAAGGCAGGTCGAATTCATGCCCTTCTATTTCTGTAAACCACAATAGGCACGAAAATAAAAATCGACCATCCAATCGAATACTCGACTCCTACTGGATGCATGGATTTATGGTTGGTATACACCTGGTATTTTAAGGGTACTGGACACCAGAAAATGCTAAATTCAGTGTTGACTGTATATAGTCAATTCACCATTACTTCCAACTTTTCTGAAGCCCTGCTTGGTTTCTAATTTCAGGGTATTCCTCCGCCCCATGCAAACAAAGCTTAACCGAGTTTAGAAAATTACACCAAAGGGACAACGTACTGCATTCTGCGCACTCATTGTAACGATATTTTCCATAAGAACTATTTATTTCCAGACATTACCAACACACCTATTTTCTATCTGTTTTATTCATATTAATTATAAATGTAATATTGTAACTTATAGATAAAATATAAGTAAAAGTTTCATGTAACCTAAAATAAGGTACTTTTATGTTAACTCCGGTGAAAAATGATTGTGAAATATGGCATATTTATAAAACAACCAAACATGTTATACATGGGGTGATTTTCAAAAAGTGTGAAGATGGTGCGAATATACTATACTACGACAGTCAGTAAGTTCGGTGACTTATTGGTGTTCGTGATATTCGCGAAAAGCATTCACGACCAGCTATACTTCATAACACTATAGCTCAGATCCACTTTCGTGATTGGATGGTTTAATGCTACGCTTCTTAATCGTCCGTGCGCGAATCACAGACGTACAGTATTGAAGTCAGCTAATTCTGATTGGCCAAGTCAAGTAGGAAAATGTCTTCTCGCAAAGACACGTCGCCAATAAGCAAAAGAAGGCTTCTCTTACGCTCGTAGTGTATTGCAATCTAACATGTGCGGAAATATTTTCGCGAAATCCGGCTGTCCCTAGCTATGACTAGGGGCAGCGATATTTCACGAAAAGATTTCGAGACAAGATACAGTCCAAAGCACTGTAGGGTTTGTCCAGCTTCTTTGATTGGCTAAAAAAATGTTCTGGCCCGTGTTAACCGTTTGCGCACGAATCACGAAGGTTCAGTGTCGGAGTTACTTAGTCCTGAGTGGCTTGGTCAAAGACGGACACGGCACCAGCAGCCGATGGAGGTATAACAACAGCTGAGGTGAGTATATAGTGTATTGAAGTCTACTGTGTGCTCCGATTTTTACGCGAAAAGTCACTGGCCCTACTCATTAGTAACTCAGCTCCGGTAACTTCACAAGGCTTTGAATTAGCTAATGTCTTTTACCACGTCTGCAGTTTTTGCACATTGAATTCCTTGTTTCATCAGAAGATGATGACGAGACATACAAGAATTCGCAGCTGTCATGTTTGCACAATTTGATGCTGAATGACCGACCATTATTAACACACCTGAGGCTTATTACGCAGTCACTGCCGCTGAAACAGCCGTGCTTAACACTAATCTTTCTTGTGACGTAAGCCGGAGAAAGAATGAACTGTAATTTGATTGGCTACTAGTAGACCTCTGATTACCATACGTTTGACAAATAATGGCGGACTGTTATACGCAGTCTTTAAAGTGCCTTAAGCCGCACGTAAATACCACAGGAAATGGCAGTGATTATAGAGCTACCTTGTATTGCGCCAGGAACTTAGCTTCAAAGAAAAAAAAACTGAGAACCTCTCTTATGGCTTCGTTTTTTGTCTAGTATTCATTACATGGGTTAAGCAATGTTCCAAAACTCCTCCTATCTTTTTTGCCACACTCGACGTCAGTCGTTACTTGGCAAGGAAGGAAGTTCGAAGTGAAATCGCCGCAGGCGATGTATTCTGGCCAATGGCTATTTTTCATCCAGGTAGCACTTTTTTTTTCTGTTTCTTCAATTCCGCAACCTATCCTAACCTAACCTTATAGGGAACCAAAGGAAGGGAAGATGTAAGAAAGTGGGCGGTCTGAAGACATTTGAGTGTAGGCTGTTCGTGGGTTTCTCTGCTTGGATCTACTTTCCTTTCTATTTTGTAGCATTCCGCCATATGAAAAATTAACATTGTCGTTGATCCTCCCTCTCAACATTACTCATACGTCGACCAAGTGAAAGTGTATATTTGTTATGAACGTACATGCCACTAATGTACTCACTCTTACTAGTGTGTGCATAAAAAAAACATAAAATTTATTAAATAATTTAAATTTACAAAGATTTAAGCATAATTATTTTAATACTACAGCAAGTTATGGAACTACTTTCCCTGTATCGCTGGTATCAAACTAAACCTCTCGGCTTGCTGCGAACATGCGCTACCGGAGCGGAACAACATTTGTAAAAATATGTCTCCAAAATTTAGTGCGTGGAGAATAGTGCGGAGAGATTTTAACGGGTTTTAACATCGATGTTTTGAGAGACGATGAGGGTGAAGTGGGGAGAGTATGGAGCAGCACCGGAATGCAAGGGTGGGGGGAAGCAGGAGATCCCCGAGAAAACCCTCCAACAATCGGCACCGTTCCGGCACGATTCCCACTTGCGATAATCCCGGGAGCGACCCCGCCGGGAATCGGTTCGCCTAGGCGGGAGGCGAGTAGTCTGACCCACACACCACCTCGGCCCCAATTTAATTGATGTGAGAGATTAGATCGGCTATTACAGCTGGGATGTTCAGACGTAATGCAGATACAAACAGCACCACAAGTTCATTACTTGGCGTAGCGGAGATGTAGTGGGACCGACCTCCGTGGCGCAGTTGGTTGCGCGCCGGCTTACGGCGTGAAGAATTCCTGGCTCGAGCCCCAGGTACGGCGTCGCTGCGAATTTGCGTGTGTCGATATTGTGGCCGTACCATAGGACATTTCACATTAGATCTGTAAAATTTTTCAAATGTATCAAAAGTATTTAGCAAGAGGGGGAAGGGGGAGGGAAAAATTGTTAAATTACTCGCCTCCGAGCAATGCGAATCGGGCTCGATTCTTAACGTGGTGGTCAGCCCCGTTTTTCTTTGCACGTGGGGAACTTGTCATTTCCCCAGTGGGTTTTCTCGGGGTTCTTCCGCTTCCCACACTATTGCATTTCGCCGCTGTTAGGCGGCGCGAAGGTAGCGTATGGGGTAACAAACACTCTGGACTCGCTTTCGGGAGAACGTGGGTTCAAGTCCCCGGTTTGGCCTTCCTGAGTTTGGGTTTCCGTGGTTTTCAGATGTTACTGCAGACGAATGCCGAGATCTTTCCTGGATATATCCCACGGCCGCTTCTTTTTTCGTCTCCATTGTCAGACCAGCGCGTTTCGTATACGACCCTGCTGTCGATGAAGTATTGGTCACACTTATAAGGGGCAAAAATAAGTACGACCATATGTACGACTTGTTTGATGATTTCCTAAATATGTCATATACTGTATACCACAAGCATACTTTACTTCTGTTAACATACAATTATCTTGTTTTTGTTTGAATTGAACTTTTTGCTTTATCTATAAATAATACTTCATTTTATATTAATATGAGTAAAAGCAGGGAGAAAATTGGTTTGTTGGTATTGCTTGGTAAGAAATAGTTCACATGCAGAATATTACCAAACTGAGTGCGCACGAATACGGTGCGCTGTCCTTTTAGTGTGATTTTCCAGACGTTGTTAAGCCTTGTTTGCTTGAGGCGAAGTAATACATAGCCTGAAAGTAGAACTTCAAAGCCGGTCGCTGACATGGCTCTTGAGATACTCTGCAGGTGTTTGAAGAAAAAAAAAGTGTTTTTTTGACTAAACCATTGAACGTGGCCTCAAAACCTTTACCTGCGAAAATAAAGTACGTTCGGAGACGATGACGGAATGTCACTTTCAAGACGCCGCGCACGTCATGCCCCTCCGACATAGCTGAAGAACAGCTTTTTCAGACTGCTGTGTCTCAAAGTGCACGAACTGGATACATGCGAAATTATGACAGGTGGCTAGGGGCCGCCTGTTCTTCGCGAAAAGATTCCAGGACAAGTTGTGTTCCAAAACACATTAGTTCATAACCACGTTGGTGATTGGATCATTCGAAGCGTCACGCGTCTTATCTGTGCGTCCGCGAATCACGGACGGTCAGTATAGGAGAATCTTGTTTCTGATTGGCTCGCTCAAAGACAAACAAGTGAAAACTGCAAGTGTGCACGTAGGATGTTGAAAGTCTAGCCTTCGAATAAATATTTTCGCGAAGAAACATATGTCATGCGCTGGACTTCGCTACAGGGTCGCGTCCAGTAAAAATTATAGGGCCATAGCTTAAAGTCGCGTGTAGGCGAGGTGCCGATGGAAATACTGCGCGCCAGTTGAGCGTCTCGCGCGTAGAGGCGATACTTCATTAAATAAGCCGGCGGGCGTAGCCCTAACCCTTCAGCGATGTTCGCCACGTCCACACGAAGACGTCCCTCACTATGGCAGGATTTTCAATAGCCCGTCGCATCCGTCCGTCTCATCCGTCCGTCTCATCCGTCCGTCCGTCTCCCAGTCGAGCGATTTACAACCAGTCTTCGTACGTCCCTCGTCAGCTAATTGCTGCAAACTAATACAAACAAAACTGTCTACTAGTAGAAAAAAATTTCCCTATAAAAAGTGAATATTTTTGGCGGTATTGTGTTTGTAAGTACGCCAAATGAACATACACGTACATAACAAAAATGAATTTAAGTTAAAAAATATTTTAAAAACATATAAAGCATGATTTTATTACTTTTACTATTGCAAAGAAGAAACTAATTTTTGCAAACGTAATTATCAATAAATCTTCAGGAAAAATGTAACGTAATTTAATTTTACACCTACATAAACAAACATNTTTGCAAACGTAATTATCAATAAATCTTCAGGAAAAATGTAACGTAATTTAATTTTACACCTACATAAACAAACATACGAAAACAAAAGACGGCCAAAACAAAACACTGCACACTCTAGCCTTCTAAATAACTCGGGATGAACGGGTAAAGAAACGTGCAAGTTTAGAAGGCTGTAATCCGTCCGTCTAATGTCAAAGTTTGCCATCGTTTTGACGGACGGACGGATATAATTAATCGCCACCTCTGATTGGCTGTTGGTCACGTGATTGACGGACGGACGGGTTGACGTAAATCCTGCCCATGCCTCGTAAAAGTTGGAAGTAAGCATGAGTGGACTATATCACTCTCGCGGTGTCACGCAGTTCGCCTTGCCGCGGCACGTGTCGTCAGAGAACTGGCGGCCGGCCATCGCCGTGAAGCTTAGTACCCTTGACTGCCGTCAGAGCGGGTGAAGGATGCGCCTTGCGTCATCAGCTCCGCGCCGGTCTTGAACCTGTGACTGCGCCCCGGGCTCTCTGGGTGGCGTGTGGTGACGCGTATCTTGCACGTATGACGCCTTAAGGCCCCCGTCTACCTGGAACTTTTTCCCACGTTTAGGCCGAGAAGCGCGGGAGCGATAAGGGCGACACTGCCACGCGCATCAAGTACGCCATCGCCGCTAAGCGCAAGGCTCTGAACTGGCGTGCAGTGTTCTCGTCGTGCTGCGTGTACCTATGGGACTTTCAGCGGTGACCATATTATTTTATTAGTGGGAAGTCTTTAGGAAGGTTCAGTGCAGGCGCCTATAGTAGTTTTGTATGTATCTGATGCGTGCATTTTGAGCTACAGCGCCTTGGAAAGGTTGTTTTTTAGCGGTTTTGGAGTACTCTGAATTGATGTTTCTAACATACGTGATATTTTGAAAGTACTTAACAGCTCTCGTATGAAGTGTGTGTTCTTTTCGTAGATCAGCACGTTGGACGCAGGCTTAATAGTTTCGTTGAAAAACGTGTATTTGGAACACTCTGCAACGCAGTTCAAGCGCCAGGTAGACGGGCGCCTTAACGGGCGCACTGAGTGACATGCGCCCAGTAAAGTTGGTAACGATGGAGTGAAAGTATTGCCATGTCTTAACATTGAATTAAAAGTGTTGGGTGGAACATTTGCAAAAACTTAAATGATCTATTTTGCTAAAAGTTTTTATAACGCATCTAAGTGTTGAAATTATCAGATTTGTAAAATGTTTGCTTTCTAATAATTTCACAGTGATGAGCCCGTGGCGGTGTTCATTTTACACAAGGCGGGAGAATACGAATACACTATGTGCCATGNTAATTTCACAGTGATGAGCCCGTGGCGGTGTTCATTTTACACAAGGCGGGAGAATACGAATACACTATGTGCCATGTTTACCGTGGATAGCCTATAGAAGCATGGAAGTAATAAGGCGATCCAGGCATCCGCATCACATCTCATCTTAGCCTNTTTACCGTGGATAGCCTATAGAAGCATGGAAGTAATAAGGCGATCCAGGCATCCGCATCACATCTCATCTTAGCCTCTAGGCGAAAAATTTCTGAACTAGGCATTACCAGCTCACCTGTTTTTCTTATTTTTATTCATATTAATTATAAATGAAACCTTATAATTTGTTGATAAAATATAAGTAAAACTCCAATTCAAACAGAAATAAAATAATTTTGTTAGTATAAGTATAAAACGCTTGTAATATATATATANTAAGTAAAACTCCAATTCAAACAGAAATAAAATAATTTTGTTAGTATAAGTATAAAACGCTTGTAATATATATATAGTCCATTCACGGTTTCTTCGGATGTTTTGAAACGAACCTTTGAAAAATCACCCTAGGCGTAACATGTCAACCTGTTTTTTTTCAATAACTTGTATAACACAAATATATAACACTGTGATTAACTTTAAAGTACTGTATTCTTGAATAAATGAAACTTTCGAGAGAGCAGCGATGTGTTGGCAACGGCTAGTAAGAAATAGTTCACAGTTAAAATATTGATTTTAGCCTAGTTTTTTGGTATGCCATTTGTGAATTAAACGTTGCGTATTGATATATTTGAATTTTTAGGTAGCTTTGAAGGAAACATATTTCATTGTTACACTTAAAATTATCAGCGCAAATTACAGTGCGTAGATCCTAATGACATGATGGTTTTTTTTTTTTTTTTTCGTTTTTTTTCCTCCGAGGAAGAAAATTTAATAGGCGGAGCGGAGCTTGTCGTGCTCTCTCTCTCTCTCTTTATCTTTATCGCTTTCTCTCTCTCTCGGGGAGTTTCGCACCGCCTGTAGTAGCAGGAAAACTATACATGTTTTTAATTTTAGAATATTTAATTTTTAATACAGCAGAGGTAATGATTTTTGAATTTGTAATTTACAACTGGACTTGTTTGAATACTTACTATAATATATTTAGATGTGATGGCGGGACGGTTACAAATCCGAAGTTGGCAGAAGTAGCGATTGGCGACGCTGACATGACATTGCATGAATTTGGTGGCTGTATATTAAACGGTTCGGAAATTAGGCATAGGATATACTTAATGTGCGACTCTAGGCTAGNTAAGTAAAACTCCAATTCAAACAGAAATAAAATAATTTTGTTAGTATAAGTATAAAACGCTTGTAATATATATATATAGTCCATTCACGGTTTCTTCGGATGTTTTGAAACGAACCTTTGAAAAATCACCCTAGGCGTAACATGTCAACCTGTTTTTTTTTCAATAACTTGTATAACACAAATATATAACACTGTGATTAACTTTAAAGTACTGTATTCTTGAATAAATGAAACTTTAACTTACTGTCTTCTGTAATTTGTAATATTTATTTCGTATTAAATACGAATTAAAAACAGCGAGAGCAGCGATGTGTTGGCAACGGCTAGTAAGAAATAGTTCACTGTTAAAATATTGATTTTAGCCTAGTTTTTTGGTATGCCATTTGTGAATTAAACGTTGCGTATTGATATATTTGAATTTTTAGGTAGCTTTGAAGGAAACATATTTCATTGTTACACTTAAAATTATCAGCGCAAATTACAGTGCGTAGATCCTAATGACATGATGGTTTTTTTTTTTTTTTTTCGTTTTTTTTCCTCCGAGGAAGAAAATTTAATAGGCGGAGCGGAGCTTGTCGTGCTCTCTCTCTCTCTCTTTATCTTTATCGCTTTCTCTCTCTCTCGGGGAGTTTCGCACCGCCTGTAGTAGCAGGAAAACTATACATGTTTTTAATTTTAGAATATTTAATTTTTAATACAGCAGAGGTAATGATTTTTGAATTTGTAATTTACAACTGGACTTGTTTGAATACTTATTATAATATATTTAGATGTGATGGCGGGACGGTTACAAATCCGAAGTTGGCAGAAGTAGCGATTGGCGACGCTGACATGACATTGCATGAATTTGGTTATGAATTTGGTGGCTGTATATTAAACGGTTCGGAAATTAGGCATAGGATATACTTAATGTGCGACTCTAGGCTAGCGTGCGTGGGCAGGTTTCGCTCAAATGTCGCGCAGGTGGAATGACAGAGCACGAGACTCGTCCCCGCCAGGACGTCAGGTGAAAGGAGACCAGAAGGAATATGAGGAAACCAAGGTGGCAGCAGACGACGGTGATGAGGGAACATCCAGGATGGAGGGCTCGGAAGGCAAGAGAGAAGAAAAGGTGAAAATAAAGGAGACCGGAAGGAATATGAGGAAAAAAACCCACGGATAGAACGGACAAGAAAGAGAGACAGAAAGGAATGAGGGAGCGTGAGAATAAAAAGACAATATAGTCCAGAAGGAATATGAGAAAACCCCAAGGGATAGAGCAAGCGAGAGAGAACGGGCGTTGGGGAGAGAGACTATAAGGAATGAGAGAAGTTGCATGACGGAGCAATGAACTCGAACATTCTTCAGTCCAGATGGATGGTGCTGGTATGGAATTACAGAGCGTGAGTGTTAGGATAACCCCTCAAAACCCTCAACCCCTCATCCCCAAAAAACGAGTCATTGGTCACATTGTGGGGTCATCGGCGGAAATTAAACAAGTGTCAGCTGCATTGTGCAAAACACATTTTTTGCGGGAAATTTTGCTGGCTTTGAGAGAAGTTCGAGAAATTTTTAGTCGTTTTTGAAGGGAAAAAAAAAAGGAATTCCGAGGGAGAAAAGTGAAAAAAAAGTGCTGTGTGACGTTATCCAAGATCGCGGCCACGGCACCCCGGTTCCTCAGCCCCCAGCCCCTGGCTATGAATGCCCATTTTCCTACTACATACTATTTTACGATTTGTTTATTATTTTTGTGCGTAATTTTAATTATATGTTATCTGCTTATTGTAAAAAGGCGAGAAATTATTAATAAAACATCAATATGTTCTCGACTATGAAGACCAACTATAATTGTGTCATTTATATCCTACATTATAGGGACGCCATTTATATCGGTCTCTGCTTTCCCTCATACCACCCTCATATGGGTTCACACAACATTTATCACGCTTACTCCACTGAATAAAGTCTGTTACTGGCTGGCTGTCAGCCAATGTAGTGCTGATTTATTCGTCTCCCAAGGAAATATTCTTTTATATGTAAGAGGTAATACAATCTATTTAGTGCATCACTCGTAGAATAAAAATGAACTGCTTTTCTGCCAACACCACTAACAAAAAGGCATGAATTGGATTTAAGATTAGAACAACGATTAGTAAACAAGTCCTTTGAGATGTTTTTATATTTCCTGTAACCATTTTGTAATGCAGTTTAATTAAATTCGAATTGGTCAAAGTGATTTTATTCATTTAAAAATTAAGATATAAAACAACACATTCATCATTGTTGATCACGTGACTTTGGCAGTTGTTTCTTTGTTAGGTCAATGTTGGGTACAGGCGCAGAAGAGAATCACAAGACAATGTAGGCTATGAGTCACAAGGCAATGTAGGCTATGAGTCACAAGACAATGTAGGCTATGAGTCACAATATAATGTAGGCTATGACTGACTAAACAATTAGGCTATGAGTCACAAGGCAATGTAGGCTATGAGTCACAAGACAATGTACGCTGTGAGTCACAAGATAATGTAGGATATGAGTCACAAGGCAATGTAGGCTATGAGTCACAAGACAATGTAGGCTATGAGTCACAAGGCAATGTAGGCTATGAGTCACAAGACAATGTAGGCTATGAGTCACAAGACAATGTAGGCTATGAGTCACAAGACAATGTAGGCTATGAGTCACAAGACAATGTAGGCTATGAGTCACAAGACAATGTAGGCTATGAGTCACAAGACAATGTAGGCTATGAGTCACAAGACAATGTAGGCTATGAGTCACAAGACAATGTAGGCTATGAGTCACAAGACAATGTAGGCTATGAGTCACAAGACAATGTAGGCTATGAGTCACAAGACAATGTAGGCTATGAGTCACAAGACAATGTAGGCTATGAGTCACAAGACAATGTAGGCTATGAGTCACAAGACAATGTAGGCTATGAGTCACAAGACAATGTAGGCTATGAGTCACAAGACAATGTAGGCTATGAGTCACAAGACAATGTAGGCTATGAGTCACAAGACAATGTAGGCTATGAGTCACAAGACAATGTAGGCTATGAGTCACAAGACAATGTAGGCTATGAGTCACAAGACAATGTAGGCTATGAGTCACAAGACAATGTAGGCTATGAGTCACAAGACAATGTAGGCTATGAGTCACAAGACAATGTAGGCTATGAGTCACAATACAATGTAGGCTATGAGTCACAAGGCAATGTAGGCTATGGGTCGCAATATAATGTAGGCTATGAGTCACAAGGCAATGTAGGCTATGAGTCACAAGATAATGTAGGCTATGAGTCACAAGACAATGTAGGCTATGAGTCACAATATAATATAGGCTATGAGTCACAAGACAATTTAGGCTCTGAGGAGTGCACTGCTATGGAAAATAAAACATTTTTCTGCCTTTCAACACGATCACAAGACTAGGTGGTAGCTACACGACTCTTTGATTATTATAATTTTTAATTTACATTAAAGTACCAGCGGCGTAGAATTGCTTAAAATACGTTTATTGTGTCCTAAGAAAAAGAATTAATAAATCTGAAAAGAAACCTTGCCAGCAAGGCATCTTTAATTTCCTAATGGGCGTGGTCTAGAATTCGTGTTGTAATAAACGAAAGCCTCTTTTAAGGTTCAACCCGCACTTGCAAAATGTTTTTTCTACGCCCTTGGATGGTTATCTGACAACTTTGATTACGAAATGTACCTCCTAGTCCTCCTTCAAAGTGTATAGCAATTAAAAAAAACATAAAACGTAAAAAATAATTGCTTTCCAAAATGTCAACGATTGTTTCAACCTCACTACTGCCATGGCCAAATGCGTAGTTTCCGTATGCTCTACCGAAAAGATAATAAATAGCAACAGCGGTCTATTATTAAAGTTTTAATAAAAAACAGGAAGTTAGCGATGTTTTACGCTTTATCGATCCATAAAAGTGAATACCAAAGGGCCACCTGTTTTTCGCGAAAAGATTTACGCGAAAGCTAGGCTTCAATATCCTATGTGCACCCTTGCAGTTTTCACTGACTATTGGCCGCTTGCCTCTGTGTGAAGACAGTCTGTTACATGAGCGAGCCAATCAGAAGCAAGATTCTCCGATACTGACCGTCCGTGATTCGCGGACACGCAGATAGCGTATCGCTTCACATGATCCAATCACCAAAGTGGTTCTGAACTAAAGTGTGTTGGAACACAGCGTGTCCTGAAATCTTAACGCGAAAAACAGGCGCCCCCATAAATAATTACTACAGGTTGTGGCTTAAAATCAATGAACCCAATTTGGCGCATATAACCCCGCTTAACGGTCCTGCTTTTTGGCGCTACGCTAGTTGCCTTTGTTAATTTTTCCATATCATAAACCCGGACATTTGACAAACATAAGTGCGTTTTCCAAGATTCGAACTTTGAACCACTTGCACCGTAGGCTGGCGTTGCAGCCAGTTACGTTACAAAGGTCACATTGTCTATTTTCCTTTTTTTTTTTTCAACAAAATGTATTTAATCTTGCCATTCAATTCCGATTTATAAAAATAAATTACGGTTTTATTATGCAAGTAATTTTGGATGGTCGGTCAACAAAACCAATTGTACTGCCGAAATAACTAGACAGTTTTATCATCCCGAATAAGGACGGTGATGTCCTTGAACTGGGTGTTTTGTTTGAAATCAGTTTAACTGGATCTACACCTGGTTGTTCGTCTCTTGAACTTACTTTCGATCTCCGGCCTCTCGACTGGAGTAAATTTCCAAACATAGATTGTTTTCACATTGTCAAGGAGGGAAAAAAGGGGGGGGGGGGTGCGCACCCCCGCGCGTAGGGAGTGTGCCTGCTTTTTGCCGAACAATCTCCTCTACTCGTTCCCAGGCTCTCTCTCTCTCTCTCTCTCTGTTGCCTTCTCATTGTGTCAAATTTTCTGTCTTTTACTCTCTCCTTCTCCTTACGCTCACTTTCTCTGTCTTCCAATCCCTTCTCTCTCCAGACTGTACTTCCTACGACGAAAGTTCGTTTCTTATCGCTCACCTCATCCATACTCAGGGCGGAGTTCCAAAACCTTTTTTTCCCGAGAGAAGAGTAAAATAACGGAGAGTAGCAGTAGAGGAAAGTAAGAGGAAACGTGGTTTTGGAAAGCGCTTGATGTAAATAGCATGCATTGTTTACAAATATATGTATACTGATTAATCAACCGATGTAAATTCCAAAAGATTTTTATCACTTTCCCCAAATACTTCCTTTTCCAAAAAAATAGTTATATGCATAAACACATTTACTTACTATAAGTCAATCATAAACCTTCATACAAGTTAACTTTTAATAAAAATGCGAATTTTATCATTCTTCAAGCGCAGGTCAAAAGAAACTGCAAAATTATTGCAAAAGTAAATATTTTATAAATCTCCGTCGTTACCAACTTTACTGGGCGCATTCCAGTCAGTGTGTCCATTAAAGTATCTGCAGGTATGGCCAGTGGCAATTTTCAAAGGTTAGTTTCGAAATTGCACATTTAACCATGAACAGCTTATAATTCCAACTCCACGGATGTCAGCGTCTTTTCCTATGTGAAAGTTCATTTTGTGTAATTTGTTAGCCGCTTCCTATTAATTCGCCTACCGATGTGCGGCAGTAATATGCAAAAAGAAAAAAAGTAACATTTAAAAAAGAAGGCCCTGTCTGTGATGATTGTTACACTGCCATTTTGCAACGAACACGACGGTTATGGCGCAGGAGAGCTGAAAGGTGTTGCAAATGCAACTTTGGACACATCGAACATCGTCTGTAAACATGCGGTGTTGGAACATGCCTTGACTTAGGCCGTGTCCGGATTCAGGCATATACTAAGAGTAGCTGCACCCTTTAATACTTAATTTACCCTTGGCAACACACTTGATGAATTCGTACAGGCCAACTTGTTTGCTTCGACAACGGCGATTAGCCAGGTAATTGCTTTTATTGAACATGTATTTCTGCGCAGAAAACTTGATAACTGCAGAAAGTTATAGTTAAATCAAGGATTAAATATCATTTCATTTTGATCTACATGGAATTTATCATCATGCTCATTGTATGCGAGTTCGCAATTTCGATTCCTTGTTTTTTACGTTAGCTTAGAATTATGAACATGTAGTCCTAATACGAATTTATTGTTTAGAAGCTTCCAAAAATTATTAACTTATAGTTCAAAATTCTCTGTCTGCGAAGTAGTGAAGATCACGTCGGTATTCAGTGGTAACCTACAAATTGCTTATCAAAATGGCGGCCCATGTACTACGCTGCACATTAGGGCAAAACACCCATTTTCCTGGACAAAACCCCAAATATGAAAGTTATAATTATTGTTTAAATCATGTATTGCAATGTCTAGGGCAGTAAAAACCACAAGAGATAGCCTATTTACTCCTTTCCTTTAGCGGCGAGAAGCCTGCAAAGTAGCTGTATCATACACTCTAAAAACATGTTTGTACTTTTACAAGAAAAATCCCTGTAAACCCAGTTGCCAAGAAAATCCTTTGTAAATCTACAAAATGTTATCTTGTAAAATCAGCAAGACATTTATTTGTAATATTACAAATGATAGCCTTGTATTTCAACTAACATTATTGAGAAGTGTACATAAAATTACTTTTTTTCTTCTTCTAGAAATCAAATTTAATAAATTAAAAACAGAAAATAACTAAAAAATATATTTCAAAATATAATTTACGAAAAAAAAAAAAAACGCTTTTGTTAGTTAGAACCCAAATCCCTTGTATCATTAGCCGGCACCCTTGACCACAAGACCAACTTAAATTACGAGTTTAGAACCTATTTTTACAATAAATATAGCTGCAAGTACCTACAAAGTATTAATAAAGTTTTTGGTTAATAAGAATTGGTACATTTATTTCATTCTAAGAGACCTGTTGTTGAGTTAAGAGATTTGGACGGCTCTTAACAACGAGATGTTGAGAGCCGATTTGAGAGTTCTGTGTAGCTACGAAACGTTAACAGTTAAGGAATAATACGGTCACGTTTTATTGAAATTATCGTTTTATTACGATTACTTGAGTTGTTTTAGGTGTTTTACGTTATTCAAATTTGCAATACTTTTCTTCTTACACGCAGCTACGCTTTACATCACCCATATTTTTTGCACAAACAGCTAAATACGGTTTTAAGTTGTTGAGTGTCCGCCATTTTGCTGAAGTTTGTGGAAACAGTTCAGTATAGTAAAAACATTTNAATACGGTTTTAAGTTGTTGAGTGTCCGCCATTTTGCTGAAGTTTGTGGAAACAGTTCAGTATAGTAAAAACATTTATTGGGGTCTATTAAAAACACGGCCCTTGTAGTTTTACAAACGAGTAGTTTTACAAGAGTAATCTTAGTGCTGTTACAAGTATTTGCAAAATTACAAACGATTTATCAGTAAAAATTACTATTTTTTTTACGAGCTACTGGAGTCTAACATGTTCTTAGTCCTGTGATATTAAGTGACAAGGTGATACAATTATCGAGTTTGTCCATCAAAGAACCGTATATCATGATGTTCGTAAGATAGCTTAACAATATAAATTTTTGTAATTATCTTATTTTCCTTAAGGTTTCTTGTTCAGGTCGATTTCTGCATGCATCTTTGCACGTTCGCAGACCTACAAAATTTGCCCCGCGAGGCCCCACGCTAAATGTTTTACCAATCGAAATAGAAAACATTCCCTTACAATATATATAAAAATTACGTGCCACGTTTTGCCACATCCGGAGAAAACAGCGAATGAGTATCTAAGTGCGCGCGCATCTGCGAGANTAAAATTACGTGCCACGTTTTGCCACATCCGGAGAAAACAGCGAATGAGTATCTAAGTGCGCGCGCATCTGCGAGACGGCACGCCAGTGTGCGTGGCACTGGATGTCGGATGTGGTACAGATCGGAGCATCGCTGCAACAAATCGCGGGAATTAGCCATACTCTCCTCAGGAAGCCTAGTCCCTGATGATCGAAACAACTGATCTATCCCACAGCTCATATCAGACAGACATTGCGAAGTCAGGCTATGAAGAGAGATGCGAATTCGTATCCATCTTACAAACAGGTTCAAAATGTAAAAAAAAAAAAAGTAATGCTATCCCAAGAACATTATTATAAGAGAGCAGAAAGCCGAAATTTCACTACAGGAGCTTACGTATCTCACTTCCGCTCGTATTTTGTACCTCCACACAGATGTGCTGAGTGGGAATTTTATGGGAGCAACCAATTAATGTATAACCAAAAAGTGCCTGGGGAAAGTGTATATGAAGATAGACATTCGCTTATGGCGGGTGTCGTGTCTCTTCAAATGTACTGTAAGGATGTTAACTCTGGAAAGAAAGTGATCATTTGGCAGAATCCGCGACCATATCCAACTAGATTTTGTCGCCCACTTAAATTGGAATTCCAGAAAGAGACCAGAGAATCTGTTAAAAAAAGAGTACGAATACATTGACACGCAAATAAAAGTACTTCTTCCATCTGAACATTTGTTACCAGGACAAGAGGAAATGTCCGTCACTCACCAAATGTTAATGACCATGATTGACGGGAAAGTGAGTTTAGCAATAACAGGGACGGCATCGAGTCAACACTGCAATTTGTGTGAAGCGCTCCAGAAGATAATGAATGACATCGACAACACGGAGAAGAGACAAGATAATGAACAAGCTCTAAGAGTATGGGCTATCAGCACTTCATGCTTACATACGATTTCTCNACGGAGAAGAGACAAGATAATGAACAAGCTCTAAGAGTATGGGCTATCAGCGCTTCATGCTTACATACGATTTCTCTCGAGTGGTTGTTCCACGTAAGTTGTAGATTAGAGATACGGTCATGACATGTGAAGCAAGAATTTAAAGGTTTGNTCTCGAGTGGTTGTTCCACGTAAGTTGTAGATTAGAGATACGGTCATGACATGTGAAGCAAGAATTTAAAGGTTTGGTCGAGGAGAAGAAGAGGGCCGTGAAGTCTGGTTCCTGACTCGTGATTGGCCTGCTTATTGATACTGCCGAACAAGGTCAAGGCTCAACGAATGGTGGAAATACAGCCAGTCGTTTTTTCGATGATCCCTCTGGTTCGTCCTCAGATCACAGGGCTTTCTGATGTCATGATATCGCGCACCTTATCGCGTGGATATGCTGTCAGCACTCAATATTTTCGGCAATACGCCCTTGATGCAGCGCGGTTGGACTTGTAGTATCCGACGCCTTCTGCAGTGCACAAAATTCTAATTCATAATTCGCACATTATTGTAGTCGTTTTGCTTCCGATAGGAATGCTAAATGAAGTCCGGAAGAAAGATTTTCGCAGGTTTCCGGGAGAGAAGATGTCGCAAGTCAAGCAGAACAGACTAACAGAAATCTAATGAACGTAATTGAAATATCTTCTGAACCTGTGATTTCTTCTATTAGGACACTGGCACCAAGGAAAGCCCAGAAGTTGTGGTGCGAAGATGATAAAGATGATGATTAGAGTGATTGTATTAATTGCTGTATTTCGTGTTGTAATAACATTATTATTATTGCTTTCCATTCTTAAAACAAAATTATTATCTTCATTTTTTTTGCTGAATTCCTGGAGTTTTTGAGTATATAACTAACTAGCGACCCGGCCCGGCTTCGCCCGGGTACAATTTATTTTTTACAGCGATACATTAATAAATAAATTGGGAAAAGACAATTACAATATTATATGATAGTAAATTAGTAAACTGCTCTCATATATAATATACATACATACACACACGTCAAGCCTGTCTCCCAGAGAGGTAAGCAGAGATTATGGACCTTCATTTACCGCGATCCTGACATACCTACCTCCTTCGCTTTATCCACATGCATACATCTCTAATATAACAATATTATATGATAGTGGTTTAGAAAATTTCTTTGTATACAACATTAATCTTTGACGTGACACGTGAAAGGACTACGTATAGTTGTCCGTGTGAAAAACATGCTCCACTCGAATCCACTCCAGCCACATTAAGTGTTTGACCCTGTGCCTTATTTATGGTCATATCAAAACAAACTCTTATTGGAAATTGGACTCGTTTAAAATTAAAAGGCAGATCCGAGGGAATCATTGGTATTCTAGGTATTAAAACAGTTTCTCCAGTACCGCAGCCAGTTAGAATAGTACCTTCAATGAAATAAATTTTTAAACTTTTTAATTGTAATCCAGTCCCGTTGCATAACTTCGGTGGATTTATATTTCGCAGTAAAATTATGGGAGTTCCAACTTTTAAAATCAGTTTGTGTGGTGGCATGCCAGAAGGATTCAATAAATTAAAAAATTATGTGGGACAGTGCACAGCTTCTTCACTGTCGAGTACTGTATCTACTGAGTAATAGACTTGTGTTTTCGCATTGAATTTTTCGAGCACTAATACATTAATTTTTTCGACTTGTTCATTAGTAGGCGATAATATCGCTCTTTCTTTAAACCACGATAGTGTCTTATTTGAAAGGTCGTGTATTTCAGGGTGTAAGCTATCTATCAGTTGTCGGTGGTCGGTGACTAAAACACATCACTATTTAGAGAAATGTTTCCACGATCCATTGGAAGATCTCCATTTCCGACTTTCAGTAGCATTTCAACAAACATGCTGTTATCTTCAGAAGACATAACTACTCTCATGTTTGTTTTTTAGTGCTAGTTTTGTTACGTTGGGCCAAAGATACGATCTTTTTAACGATGCATTGACTTCGTCAGCTATAGTTCCTCTCGCCACCACCGGCTATATTTGACGAAAATCTCCTGATAATAAAACCTTGCAACCACCCATAAGTGTATTTGTATTTCTTAAATCACGCATGGTCTTATCCAGAGCTTCGACGGAAGTTTTATGCGCCATAGTAGCCTCATCCCAAACTTTTCATAACTTTTAATGTATTGCCGATAATTGTATGCTGTAAAGGACATTTCTTATCTACACTTGAAACAGTTTTAATTATGAATTAATTTATTTTGATAACGAATAATTTCTTTATGGTTAGTAAAGACAGCGAATTTTACGTTTGTTTTTACTTTGTGATTTAGATTTTAAATACGCTTATTACTACTTATCTATTAATTATATATATAGGCAACCGCTGACTTTTTTATAGATCATTTAATTCTACACAATTATTTCGTACATGATTTTGTTATATCTCTACAAAGGATTAGGCTGCGTATTCCATGAGAGCACGATTGCGGCGAACGTTTTTCCAGACTTGATTCACTAATACCGTTAATGCTCAGCTCCTATAAGTACTAGGGAAATATTTAATACATAGAAACCTTCCTCGATCAATGCAGATCATAACAGTAA
Organism: Clitarchus hookeri; assembly: GCA_002778355.1. Taxonomy (NCBI): domain Eukaryota; kingdom Metazoa; phylum Arthropoda; class Insecta; order Phasmatodea; family Phasmatidae; genus Clitarchus; species Clitarchus hookeri. Next base: position 319,739 of record NQII01001647.1, on the reverse strand, counting down.
AAACTGCATCCAAATTCGTTCAGTGGTTCTGGAGATTAGCGCAGTCATACAGAGAGACACGCACCAAGGACTTCCTTTTATACTATGTAGTGATGTTTCATTTTGACACCTTGCTGTTCCGAAAAACAGAGTTTTATGCTTCATATTTGCTTCGTATACTTCAAGTGTCGCGGAATAAGTGATACAAATAGAACAAAACTGCACTACACAATACCATAGGTTTTGTCCAGGAAAATGGGTGTTTTGCCCCACTGTGCGCCGCAAGGGCGCGGGAAGTACACATGCTCGTTTACTTATATACTTGCGTACTTCACGTGCAATTCGGGCTGCACTGATGTTGTCACATCCGGGGACAGGTGTGCATGAGTATGTTCTTCGGGTGAATTTGGACACCACCAAAACTTTGGTGTTTGTCTGACACGTGTCTGTGCACGTCACTTTAACGAAGAAGTTCCGGAAATATGACGTTACGATTTTTTTTTTATTCTGTGTAGATTGTACCTCTCCCCTCCGTTCTGCGCCGTCTAAATCGATACTATGTTCCGCACAAGCTCAAGCGGAAGCTTCTACGAAACCTGCTGTCCCAGCCTGCGTGCAAGCAGGTATGGAGTATTCTATAGAATAACCTGCCACCTTGCTACTATGCGTAAGTAAACGCCGATGCATTTGAGTTTATTTCACTTCTGTAACTATGGTTCTAGGACGAACTTCATTAGCAAATTCCGAGCTATCCTTTAATGTACAATCTGTTTTGTTGTGATAACTGGAACTTTTTGTTTTTGAATAAACACGAATGCTTGCCATAATTTTCACGCAATGTTGTTATAGCTCCAGTAAACATTTTCACGGTTTTTTATTTACTACTTATCCTTGTTTAATGGTTTTATCGCTGTCCCTCGAAACAAAATAAACAAAATTACACCTATCGTTTATACCACACTTTGATGGGCTGAAATTTTAACCTTGTAGGAAGGAAACCTTCTGACAATTTTCTCACCACCAGTTACGGAAACGTCGATGAAAGTGACCGGTAGTAATCTGCTGAATTTGCCATAGAACAATCCATATCAGCGACTATGCAAGCTTGTACGGAATCTACAGAGGAAACTTCCATTATGGCTCACGGGCTTAATAGAGAAGCTGTATATTCAGTGCGTAAGGATTTTGTATCGGAATATTCATAAGCCTATTTTTGCCATCTGCCTGCTATGGATTTTCTGTCCGGCTGCTCCAGCTGTCTAGACAGGGCGTGGGGTTCGGAATGGCTGTGCTGGTGAAGGATAAAGGAAAAGGGGGGATGAAGGTTTAGGGGCGTACGGTTTGAGAAAGCTCCTTCCAACTCTTAGAAATCGCGGAATCCCGGGGAAGAGGAGAGGGAGCAGTGCACTGGGATCGAGCGAGATAGGACAGATGAACTGTGGACTGAGGGGATGGGGGAGTATTGTGTCTGTAGTCGCTGCCGAATATTGTCGAGTGGGAAGTTCGGCACAGAACAGGGGGATGCCCCTCGCCCATAATGCGGAATTGTAGGAGGAAAAATAGTAGAAGTAAATAAGACATTATTATTATTGTTATATTTTTTTTTTGTCATATCAACGTTGTAAGGAATGAATAACGAATCCCCTATTATATTTTCGGCCCTAGTGGAATGGGAATTCAAGAAATTAATGTAAAAAAAAGTTAAAGTAATATTTTACCGTTCTGAAGAGTTGAAGTTCATATTTTCTTATTGAATTCGCGAAAGGGAACTAGCAAAAAGAAAATACTTGGAAAAAGTGCTTAGTATTCGTTGTATAACTAAATATGTGTTAATTCAACATGATATCTTTTGACTCATAAGCTTATCACTAAAGTTTCGGCAGTGTTATATTTATTAGAATTTTTAGTCATTCCTAGCCCCACAGATTAAGATTTTTTTGTGCGCAGTAGATTGAGCTTCAAACTGAGGGCACCTCTGCAGTAGTTACATTACAAATTGTATCGTTGAACTCTTGACTTTGTCGGAAACTGTTTTAAATTTTGGTATTTGTTTCACACGAGGTAATGATTGTGTTGCTATGTGTTTATCCTTGGCCTAGTCATTCGTTATACGTGAATATAAACCTGAGCAACACTTCACTCCAATTTGTAAATCTTTTTCTGCTATATAAAAATAAAAACGCCTTTTACAATTTTTGGACCTATGGAAGTGCTTTCATTAACAAAGAAGAACAAGTTGCATGGAATTGATTCCCGACCGTCTCATTGACTTGGAAGCGGAAACTTATAATGCATGATAAAACAGATTCTTGTATTTTTCAAAATTGTAATTGCCAAGAATAATGGAAAATAGCAGCTTCAACTAATAGCATTAGGAGTAATGAATGACCTCTTGATATTCCAAGAAAAAAATATTAGTGCGACTGCTAACATAATGTTTAGCGTGAATTAGATGCGAATCGATTGGCCCTCGCAGTAGTCGAACTCAATGCTCCCTGATTGGGCGATGGTTTAACTGTGGACTCACATTCGGGAGGACCTGGGTTTGAATCCCGGTCCAACCATCCTGATCACGGTTTTTCATTGTTTCCCGAACTCAATCCAGGTGATTGCTGGGATGGTTCCTTACTACAAGCCATGGTCGTTTCCATCCGTGTTCCTTCTTCTCTTAGCAATTTTCTCCGTCTCTAATGACCTCTCTGTCGACTGGACGTTCAGCCCTACCTACCTGATTGGAAGACTTAAATGGCCCTTACGCTTTTGGGCGTGCTTAATTTCCTCCCAAACTGGGGAAAATCACCCTCATCGGCTCTCAAGACCTCGCTGTTAAGAGCCGCCCAAATCTCTTCACTCACTTAACATTGGGGTCTTGAGAGCCGATCAGGGTAAAGTGAGGTGAGTATGGAGCAGCGCATCTTCCGGCACGATTCCCAAATGCGAAAATCCGGGAGTGACCCCGCCGGGAATCGAACCCGGTTCGCTTAGGTGGGAGGCGAGCAGTTTAACCACAACACCACCGCGGCTCTGCACGACCAGCACAAGCAATGGCACTTTCCAGACTTCCTTCCTAGTTTCTTCTTTCGGCTCAAAGCGTCTGGGGACAGTCGTGGACACTGCGCGTGAGGATTTGAAACCGACCGCTTATTCACCGACTATCCTGGATCAGTGAAGTCCGATGTTGCTCGCCGTCGTTGTCTTCAAATTCTTGGCTTCTTGGCTGTAGCCGTGTCACAGACGTTTCTCCCAACGTGATGACATTGCAGTCTCCATCTTCAGAGCAGGGCAGCAGCAGTAGACTGTTGCCTACCGAAGCTCCGTGGAGCCTTTTCTGCCTCTATACTGGATTTGGCCCAACAATGGACACAAACTTCATGGCGTGATCCCTGAAAGGGAAACGAACAAAAAATTCATACAAACATACGTCCAGAAATGTACAGGAACACTGAAATGTACAGAAACTCTGTAATTAGAGCAACTGAACATGGGTTGAAAAGCAGAGCAAACAAGGCAGGCGTGAAAGATGAGAAGCAGACCGGGAAGTGGAAAATTGTCAGTATAGATATCGCACCACTGGTATAAGTTGTTCACGGTTTAATGAGCACTTTTTAAGGCAGTTCTTAAGAGGTCCTTTCATCTTATTTATGCCATTTCGCCAGTAGGCATAGCTAGTGATTTTTCGCGAAATAATGTGAGTACACGATAGACTTAAATACTATAACCACCAAACAGCAGTTTGTCGATTGCCATTGGCTGCTGTCTGCTTTAGGGGGCATTTTCATATTTGACCGGGCCACTCAGAATTCGGCAACATTGGCACGGCTCCTACGTGATTCGTGTGCAGACAGTTAACACGTTTTAAAAAGTACTTCAACATATCAAGATAGGTAAACGACCCAACAGTGTTTTAAAATACAACTCTTCCTGAAATCTTTTCGCTGAATTTCACTACCCTTACCAATAGGTATTATAAAAATTGCCAGGTGACTAATTAACACAGTGTATTAATTTTATATCTCTCCGTATTTAACGTACGAGGCCATAATAAAATATATTTTTTTTTGTTATTATGCTTGCTGGGAGGGCCTTTAAAAAAAAGGGCTCGCTTTACCGTAAAACAGCGTATACAAGCGTGAACGCTGTAACGGGTGATGATGCGACGCAGGGTTGTGTTTATAGAGGCGCATGGCGGGCACGTCAACCATTTCCTGTGGCGTTGCCAAAATGACCGCCATGCCACAAGTATGCATTTTGATGTTTGTGACATTGATATTTGCATTTAGTTTTGTACTGTACCACCGCTCTCGTTACAAGGTTGCCATACATTTTGCAGTGTTTCTGTACATTTCTGGACTAATGCTGATATTAACTTTTGTCAATTTCCCTTTCAGGAATCACTTCCTGAGGTTTGTCTCCATTGTTCGGCCTCACTCAGTATATACTTGGCTGTGTAATGGTGCTTCCTGATCGGCTGGAGCTATTGGCCAATCTGAGGCTGCTGTCTTCCTGATTGGGCGTGTGTTTCCGCCAATCCCTGGCTGCTTCCCTTCTGGTTGGCTGGGCTGGTTAACAATCAGGGACGGCTCTCGTTGGTAAAAAAAATTTCTAGGGCACGTGTATTTCACTTGTAACTAATACCCAGAGAGTGCTATCTCGAGCTCTCGATTTCGCGACCACGTCATAATGGCGTCACAGTGAACGCTCTTTTTTCGCCTCAATTCGTCGGAGAGAGCGCAAAATAACAAGAGTACAGAGATAGAGAGAGAGAGAGAGCTTGAAAATGCGTTCTCACTGCGCTCTATTGCACACTCTAATTACGCGCCATATTTGTTTCAGTGTTTCAGTTTTTTAATGATGCTATAGTAGCTTTCCGTGTCAAAACCATATCGCATTTTACCTGTGAGTGAATAACTGTAACTGTTTTAGTCACCGAAATAACTTACATAACACAAATTTGTAAATATATAAGTAATGATTTATGACAGTGTCTCGGCTTTATCACGCTATAATTCTTGTCACTTTCACATAGTGTGCACAGTTATGATTTCTGTAACACGACGTAAATGTTTAAAACAAAAATAATGGTATTTTATGCCCTAACAGTTATTCCGGTAGTGGTGTATAATTATTTGTGATACCTTTTGAATATACATAAAGTACTTCCAGTAGCGATGACCGTGATTATGATTTCTCGTCTCAGCTGTCTGCGTGACGTCAGAGAGTGTGGTTGTCTCAATTTCAAGAGCGAGAGCGCGATAGATCACGGAGTAGTGCTCTCGCCAGGTTGTGCGAAAGAATGCTCTCTGCAGAGAGTGCTCTTCGAATTGAGTTACTGCCTAATTTAAGAACCAAACTCCTGACAAAAAGTAAAGATTTATAACTTTTTTTTTCTGTCAAAATTGCTGTTGTTTGTATTGCAGTCAGTATTTCAGTTAGCTTTTACGTTAATATACAGTATATGTGGTTACGAGAAGGAATATTTTTTTTAGGATGAACTCAAAGAATCTTAGGCAAGCGCGAGAAATACGAAACGGTGATGTGTCTTTACAGCAATATTTGGAAGTAATTTAAAGCAGTTACCATCGTCTATTGACAACACTTTGATTACATACAAGTACAGGGGTTTTGAGTTCATTTTATTTTTAGTCATCGCTCCCGAAAAAAAAAGAACAATTGGAAATAAAAATAAGTTAAGGAGGAAGTATCTTTTGTCATCTTGGAATTAAGTATTTTCCTCCATAACTTAATTTTTAGAGTCAATATTAAAAACCAAGCTAGTCAAGGCATACGGAACATCTTAACAGTTATTCTAAATCCAACTTATTGTTCTTACATGATTAGTTTCACATCTGTAACCGTAATCAATATTACCTAATTATTTAATCATGTCAATCCCGCATAGGAAAATACAAATATAATCGAAACCGCGCAAATTTAAAAAAAACTTGTTAAATAGTCCTGTATGCCACGTCTGGCTTTGATTTTTTTATGTCTGGTCATAAATTTTCATTGCTAAGATTTGTAAGAAAAATCTAAGATGGAATCGGTACTACCTGCTCAAACTTCGCATCTGCCATGTTGGTATCGTAACTTCTAAATCAGTGAAACGAACTGCCGAGCAGAGGTGCTGCTGTTATTCGACGAGATCTGGAAAGACCGCCGGGTTTGGCAGAAGTTCGCAACCTATCCGGCGTTGGCCTGCGGCTTGTTTCGATGCACCAAGGACGAGCGGGGAGAAAATACAGTAATTCCCGTCCCTCCACCCCGCTCCCTGTCTCTGACGGGCGACTGGTCACCGAGAAGATGTTCTCGTAAAACCTTCTTGTAATTACGTCCATTCCCCGCCGCAGCCCGCCCGGAGTCCTCGAACTCTTATTGTCATTCCTTCTACCACCTACAGGTGTGCTGTCGTCCTGGACGCGCCCACCTGGAGCTGTTTCCCGTGCTTGAGGCCGAGAAACGCGGGAGCGAATAAGGATGGCACTGCCACGCGCATCAAGTGCGCCATCGCCTCTATTGTCTATTCGCCGTTTCTTCACACTTTTTTGAACCAAACCATAAAAAAAAATTACCCCATGTATGAGGTACTCAGTTGTTTCTTAAACGTGTCGCGTTTGTGTTTGTGTTTGTGTACACACAAAATACCTTTTGTCAGCCATTTTGTAACATAGTATCACTTGGCAAATTGAAATTATGTAATCTCCGAAAAAACATCCGGTTTCTACCAAATTTGGCAAACAATTAGCATTTTAAAGGCTTTCTAAACTAATGAATTTTTATTTATGAAGATCGTCACATGATCAATGGAGGTTTTGTGCCATATATCGTGGATCAACCAACCGATATGCATACAGACATCCTCCTTTGCCAGATTTGTTTGCAAAGTAACGTCAGGTGAGTAAAAAAACATTTTGTCATATTTGCGGAATAATACGACTAATTACCAGAAAATTTTGCACACCTACAGAAGGTTAAGTATAATTGCATGATTTAATTGGGGTCAGGCAAAAATTTTAAATTGGTGGCCATATAAATATTTTCATATGTTTGGCATATCTATTTAAAAATTAACAATTTTAGTCCAACTTTATATGCTGACATTTTCTGTTAAAAACCTCGTGTACAGAACCTCTTTTTAAGCAATTTTGTAAGATAGCCCCATTTAAGAGAATAATGTTTTTATGCTATATCTCGGTAACCAAGCAACCGATTTCCATCAATGTTTTCACACAAGTAGCGTTATGGTAGGCCATGTAAATGTTTTAGTGGCTGAGACACTTTTTTCCAAAATTATCGCCGAGTAAATATTTCAGGTTAGTGAACCCTAACATTCAAAACATTTGACTAATTACATCCGAAGTTGATGCTCCAAATCCTACCTCCGTAATGCAGTTAATTTCAAGCTAGCTTAATTTTACGGGTTTTTTTTTATTCGAATCCCAGATAAGTCACTCGTGTATTTTAATTGTCTTTGTACTGTTTCACATGTTTTTGGTGTCATCTCTAATGATATTGATCTCAATGAGACGGCAATGCCTACCATCTAAGCTTTCAAGAACTTTACTAAAATTTATTTGCACCCATGTAGAGGAAAGTTGTCTTATTAATTATCAGTAACTTATTCTTAGCTATGTCATTGTGATCCAAAATTGTGTTTCTAATGTCATAATGTCTTGAAAGTAATCGGCACGCATAGTTTGAAGTGTTTTTTTTCTTCTCGTGCACAATGGACGCACGTTTCGTAAAAAAAACTGGACTAAAAATACTCTACAACGCAGTTCATGCGCCAGGTAGGTGGGACCCTTAAGGTGGATGGGTAGCAAACAATCCGTAATTAAAATGTTTGCCAATTGTGTTCCAATTCTGGTATTACGTCTTATTTTCAGCCCCCTCCCTAAAAAAATGTTTATTTTGGTCGAGTAGGTAGTTTTTGCATAATTACGCGTCGGTATCGTAGTTTTGCTGATTTTGTCTCTCACAATAATAGAAACTAAACAAAGTGCATAAACGAAAGGCACTGCTGGCCATTAAAATTGCAGTAGCAAGGATATGAACCATCACAACCAGATTTATTAGACGCAGTGCTTACCATACACAAGTGATACGATTACTCTTGCAGCTCTTCGTGACGTACAAGTACAGAACACAGGGAAATCAATACTGCGTGGCCCCGCTACAGACTACAATAACCGTTGTTAAACAACGCGATAATGAGAGAAACAGAATTTTGATGTCCTTCCGGGGTATCTCCGTCCATGCTGCTTCCATGCGTGCCCAACGTCAATCCGTTATGTCCGCGGCTTACTTGTGGCAGGCCAGTCATCGTCCGACCATGGACCACATGTTTCCGACGGGCGAGAGATCCGGTGAACGCGCAGGCCAAGGAAGCAGTGTGGCATTGTGGTCATCCAGGTACCGTCGGACGATGTGTGTCACATGTGGTCGCGCTTTGTTCTGTTGGTACAGAGCCCCAGGCTGGCCCTGAAGATAAGCGACAACGACAGACTTTCACCTCCGCGATGTAACAGTTGATGGTCAGTATACTAGAGGGTAAGGACTAGGCGCGAGTGGAAATGCAACACGATGGTATCCATACTACAACTCTAGGTGCTATGCCGGTGTGACAGTGCACAATGCAGGACTCGGCCCAGCCAGACATGGATGCGACCATCGTGGTGTTGCAAGCAGAACAGTGATTCGTCTGAGAGTACGATGGCATGCCATCCGTCCCTCTAGGCCCGACGTTCCACTCACCGTCTGTTGCTGCAGACGGCGATTAACATTGTGTGCCGACACATATTGATGTGTCACACGTCTGAACTCTTAAACGAGTGTGTTTGGTGTGGATGTACGGTCCGTAATCGCCATGTGCACTAGATGTCTATCCTTGCGCTTGTTGGTACGACGGGGCCGTTGGATTCTAGCTCGTCGCTCAGCCCGTCCCTCCTCGGCTCACTGATGCCATGTCCGCTTCACTGTGGTTTCATTTTCTCTAATGCGAGAACTGCTTCTGCGGTAGGATAATTCACAGCCCCGACATGGCAAGAGTCTTCCGCGGTCAAATGCGAAAACTTGTTCGCATGATTGTCGTGTTCTTCAACGCGGCATGCTCACTCCGTCTGTACATACAGACGGCGGGGAAACACAATGACACTATATTGCCAGTAGGGCACGTGGCACTCTACTCGGATGAATAAGTAATCACGTTACTGTCCTAACCTGCTCTACGCATTTCCCCAATATTGGGTCCTTCAGGGGCGTCTGTCTTGGTGCTGCATCTTTAATGGCCAGCAGTGTAACTTACTTTAAAAACAATGACAAGGCCATTTGTATAAGCAGACACGCAAATCTTTTAGTTAGTCTTAAAATGTTCACAAATAAATACATTTTTGCAGAATTTTAGTTTGTTATTCAAACATTTTTTTAAGAATAATGTTTCCTAATGGAATCTTTCAAACAAATGAGAAAATATCTTCCAAATTAATTTGTGTCTCATTCGTTTAACTGTTGCAGTTATTTTTACTTCGTGTTGCAAAATAAGTAAAATCATGTCTTTGTTCCTTCCCCTTGCGATACCGCCATCACAACTGAGGATCATAAAGATTTCTTAAGTGTCAGGAATTATATTTCATGTAATCTCTGCAAGTGTTGCGAAATTTGTTAGAAACGTAGCACATACAGGTGTTAGCTATCCGACAAATGTAACCGCTTGCCATGTGCGTAATACCAGCCAGATTGACACAACTACTGTGTTTAGTAATGGAGCAGGACCTACAAGTATCCGCATCATTCAAAACAGTCTCCGTATTGGCACAAGTTCAGTCCTGTTTTTTTTCTTCTCCTTGTCTTGTGCGTTTTATTTCCCGCAGCGCCACCTTCACTTTTACGATTTTTGAAATCGGTGCGTGTAAAAAATTCTTGCCCACGCGAGTGCGTACATTGCAACGTTAATAATGGTCGGAGTTTCGATGTTCTCAGGGAAGTGATATGAGGAGTTACGCGAATTGAAGTCTTAGTGAAACAGAAATTTTCTAATTTCCAGCAATCTCAAAATGTGTTTTTACACATAAAAATAAATTTGCGTGCGTTGTTTGTATTTGTGACTATGTCGTGCAGTCATATTATCGACGCATAAATAAAAGAGTCAGTGCGGTTGAGTATGACATTATAAAGGGCTGAGTCATTTACAAATCAGCTGTACAAATCTCCCATAATATCATTTATGTCAGTAGCTGTAATTCGTGTTTGTCATCACTCTTTTGATTTTTATTTTCTCGTCAAATAAAATAATTTATGTTGTAATCTACAATAAATTTCTTAAGAAGTCAGAATTTGTCAACTTTAACAGTAATATTATACAGTTAAGTCCGTCCGTGATACGTGCTCAGGGTTGCTACGTATCTGGAAAACCTTGAAAACCTGGGAAAGTCAGGGAATTTTAAAATTTAGGAAAACCTGGGAAAGTTAGGGAAACTGGTGACGTCCTGCAATACGCCTTAAGTTAACACATTTCCGTTACGGCCAAAACAATCTCGTTAGTAGCCCAATAAATTCGTTTAAAAACCATCGGGTACCAAACAAGATTTACTGTGAGAGAAATCGCCTGGCAAGTAAAGAATTATACTCCTCGTGCTGTAGAGTGTTTTCAGGAACAGTAAGCTCTGCATGTTTCATTTTAATTGCGTTTGATAAAGCAGTGCGCCCTTTTCGTTAATATTTTTTTTTGTGATAGCTTGAAAATGTTAGGCATCTATCGAATTCTGTCCGGAAAACCTGGAAGCCAGGGAAAGTGAATGTCATTCTGTAGTATCTTTGATGCGCAACGAACACCAATAAGCACTCATTTACTAGAGACCTGCATGATTTGATGTATCTTTTGCGGAAAAGTTCTATTTTAAGCCCATGTGAGTTTGCACTACGTTTGTAATTGGAACGTACTTCGTTTGACACACACTAAACAATTTTGCGCCAATGAATAGACACCGACATGCCAAAAGTCACGTGATGTAAGCATGTAAAGGCAATAACCGGTGGCGCCACCGTACGTGACCTCATGGAAGCACCCAGACCTGTATCAGTTGAGCTCTGACATCGAATAAGTGTGGGTGTGTGTGTGCTGGTCATAGCTTTGCATTGTAGCCCTTCACGGACTTCACAGCGACGACGGGCTATTCAAGTTGTCCAGAACTGGTTCGAGGAGCATTCTGCAGAGTTTCAGCGACTGCTGTGGCCTTCTCGTTCGCCCGGTATGAACCCATCGAGATTTTGTGAGACGTGTTGGGGAAGCGTATTCGCATCCAAGATCATGCACCTACAAATAGCAGAGCAGGGAGTTGTGAGTAGCTATCCAGACGGCATGGGTCAACGTCTCTTCACAGGTATTCCGTCCACATGTGGAACCGATGCCACTTCGCCAGGCAAGAGAAGGGCCTACGCGATACTACACCCCCATCCCGTGACTTTTAGCATGTCAGTGTACACTTCATAATGGTTTGCCCGAATCATGTGCAGTCTTATCAGAGAGGAATGACTTCACCTCCGGCTAGCAGCCGATGAATTTACATGGCTGTGTAGTCAAGCGTACTGCCAAATAATCGCACAAATTTTGCAGGTCCCTAGTCAGTACTAGGATCTGAATAATTTCACGAATTCATTTTATAAAAATGCGAGACTTCTACATTTCTGTTACGTTTGCAGTTAGATCACAGTTTATTAGACACGCCCAGGAGAACTCTAAGCGTGGGTGTCAGCAGCAGGGATCAAGTATGTGCACTTCTCCCACCCTGGAAACTTGATATTTTCTACGAAATAAGAGAGATCCATTACATCAGTCGTTTATAAATTATAAGTATTCGTGATCATTCTGCTAACCAAGTGAAATAACAAAGTTAAGACAAAAAAGTTGCTTATTAGTATATTAGCAATGTAACTTCCTGGTTTTACATCATTTTAGTTTTATAATTGTTTTGGGTGGAACCCAGTTGCGAATCTCACTCTCCTCTGAAGGAGGAAAACCTACTCTGATCCTATGCCGTCCCACCCCCTTTTGGGAAAAAAAATTTGTTGATGCTCATGAGACTGAGCCAGTGATAGACACAGACCTGCAAGGAACCAAGCACAAATTACAGTCTCACCTGGTCACGCTGGGGCAGCAGTAAATGAACAGAAAGTCGATTTTCGAAAATATGTAGGATCGTGAAGTCTTCGCCTACAGGTCGTCTAACACGCCCACATTTCCCTGTCCCTACTCATGACTAATCAGCTTGAAACTAGCGCCGCTCCGCAGCTCGTGACATGTGGACATGAGGGAGGTACATGTGCTCGGAGAGATTTATTGTCACGGTAATGACGGCTATCGGGGGGGTTGCCGGTCGTGTTATCGACCACGCCATTTCCATTCGCGCGCGCCCCGAGGTGTCGGCGGGAGGTGCAGCGATGGATGGGCGATCCGTCGTGAGGGGATGTTGATGGATCGGCGCGGCCGGGTACCCGAGTGACGAACGACCCTGGCGCTCCCCCTCCTCCTCCTCTCCGCAACTCCACCCGCCCATGTGGACCTGGGGCCGTCGCCGTTGAGGGATAGTGGCGTCTTCGGCGCAGCTGACTAACGAG